>JABUQX010068938.1:0-31935 GCA_015478945.1 Trachelipus rathkii
CAATTTCCCCAAGTTGAGCAGAGAAGGCCATCGCTTCACGTGGGAACGTATTCCTTTTCCTCTACGTTTAATCTTTGCTTCATTGAAGGTAGTTTCTCTGGTGCAGAGGAGAGAAGATCTTTGACTCGGCGAAGATAGTCGAGTGTACACGCACAGCAGAGTGAGTCGATTTCCGATGCAAATGGAGATCACGCATCTTTTTAATCTTCGCTGGAAATCCACATGTTTGGTTTCTTTCAATTTTTTGATTAATTGGTCGATGATTCAACGTCCCTTTCTTTTCCGGGCTGTTGATTCGCTACTGTTTCCTTTTGCGAGTTCTGCTTCCCCGCGGGGCGACTGTAAACTGTCTTCCGGGGCGGCCAGTTCCTCGCGACCTGTAGAAGGGTATATATACAAGGATAGTCGAGTAGTCAATGTGAATAAAGTCCGGAGGGTAATTTGGATTTCCGCATTAGCAGTAGCGGTGCAATTGCCAGGTAATCAGGTCCGCTGTTGGGGTAATAGTGGATGGGCTGGGTCGGGACGGGGTTTGTTGATATTCGATTTCCATCGTTGGGACCCTCTTTCGAATTTTTAATTTTGATCTGTAGAATCTACCTAATTCCACGCCAACCAATGTTCTAATGAGGTCTTCCAGCGAATGATTCTCTAACATAGTCACTCTCTATTCCAAAGGTGCATACTGGCAAATTGAGCCGTACATATCTTGCTAGGTCGTCTAGTTTGAGATTTCTAGTTTGGTGGGCGAAATAGGGGTTGTTTAAGGGTCTTCACATTGTTGTGATCAAAGGTTTGTACATAGTAAAAAACAAGACGGGGCAGCGACATCGCTGCCCGATCCATTGTTCTCGAGTAACTCCCAAGTTAATGAACCGAGACGCATTTCTATCAGAATATCGTACTGGAATGTTTTTTGGCGTCGCTCACCTTGCTCTTAATTTCTGTACAACAGCGTCCGTATATATGGATGCCTGTGGGGGTTGACTGTAGACTTTCGTATGCCTTCTCCTGTCGGAACGTCCGGGCATGGACGAGGAGCAGGTGGTATCGCGTAAGTAGACCACATAGACGGCTTTCTACAGACGAGGCATACCGAGTGGGTAACATCATCACAATTCTTGGAGTGTAGTGCGGCATGTAAGCTATTTTGAATTCATGTATCTCTCAGAGTTAAAATATCATGTGACAATTATATATCTTCCAACGTCGTCCTATACCAATTCGTTCACTGTTCTTAAACGGAATTTGTGAGTGGTGGTACGAGAGGCGAGTTGCTGGTTCCTCGGATGATATCGATTCGGTTCTATTCGCGTATCAGAACGAGAGTTGCTAAAATAAGTTAATACCAGCGTTAAATGGGCCTAGCACTCTTTGATTGGTTCAGTCATAAAAATCACTCCGAGATTCGTACATGTCTTATTACGAGTAATTTCATTCACCAAGATAGAGGCGGTTGCTTAATATATAAATTTACGCCTTATGGAGATTTCGTCGTAGATGCCAATGATCACCCAAAAGAACTATCAAAAACGGGTGAAAAAAAAAAGGAATGAGGAGATTATTATCCTAGCATAATAGTTGAAAAGCGATATGCGAATAAAAAAAAAGGCTTTCATCGTTATTCACCTTTTCAAACTTTTTTTAGTCAATAGTTATTCAGTCTCCCTGCCCGTACTAGCTCTAAATCTCGGAAGTATGGAAGGCATGTATTATGAGAGCTTTAGAAGAAGCAAAAAAATAAAAAATTATTTTTTTGTCTAAAATACTAAGAACTATTCGAAAATAAATTTGTATCATTACACCTCCTACATTACTACGTATAATACCGGCAATTATATATACGCACGCTCACAGATGTATATTATTTAATACTCGTCAGCAAATTTTAAACAAAAATAAAAATGAATTTTAAATATTTTCAAAAAAAAAATGATAGTGTTAAGAGGAAAGAAAGTATAATTAAATAAATATCGAGTAAAAGTTCAAATACCTGCTTCAAAAAATGTAAACGTGGTGGCTTGATTTCGGAGAAATTCGTCGAGGGTTTGAAGAAGAGTACTTCCAAATGAATCTATGCAAAAAGGGAAAAAAATATTCATTGAGCGTTTTTGAGCTAAAAATATATTCGCAAACTAGATTCTTTAATAACTTTTTGACCATTTTAGTTACTTCCAAATTATTACAGAAATTCGATCGATGTTAATAATAAAAATACTTTTTTTCAAATATTTATTTTTAAGGGCAGATTTTGTTTTGGTCAAATGACATATATATATAATTTATTTTTGAAATTCTTATAATAAATGAATAAATTAAAACAATCTCACCTGATAAGAATTATAAATATGCCTAAAGGAATACTCCTCCAACCAGTTTAGTCTTTCCTAAGAAAAGCGAATCCACTATTTGGTATTTTAACAACGACAAGAACAAGGGCTCAGCAGTGGTGGTTTCCAAATAAAAAATTGTCTCTTAGGGCGCGAAAAACACAAACAATCACGGTCGAGACTCGAGAGGGTATCCGCACTCGACTTGGCACTGTCGGTAACTGATGGCACCGATGTCTCTCTCCCTCTTTTATACTTTTTAAACGCTTATGTCAGCAAATTCCAGAGTGCCATATGACGTGGCACTTGCAGACGTTTAGAAAAAATATTATTTTTTGGAAAAACCCGTTTAATCATCAAAAAATGAAACGAAATATTTTTAATTTTGCGAGAAAGAAATTTTTTAAAATGTGCTTATTAAACGTTCTTTCTATATATCTATCTGTTTAAATATTTCCTTTAAAAACATTTTTTTCCCACCGATATGGAAGGAACGGTTGCCGGGCAATCCAGTTGGCAGTTCACTTCCAGAAGCAGCTTCATTATTGTTTTTCTCTCTCTTTCATCGAAATTTGCTGTAAGCGATAGAGTTCGACTGTCTATTTTTTCTCTGTTTCGGTGCTCGCTTCTCAATGTTTCTATCGATGTTTCTTTATATACAACGTTATTTATCTACGAAGTGTTTTCTTTCGTAAATTTTAGATAGAAAAAGCAATAAAAAATTATATACAAAAAACACAATGTTCGAAGCTTAGAGAACAAAACTGTCAAAAAAATGGATAATAAAGAATGTGTGAAACATTAGTTTATGAGATATGTCCTTTAGGGAAATTTTTTCTTATTTTTATTTATTTATTTATTTGAATAGAAATATTTTTATTACCATATTAAAAATAGTTTATTTTCACATCAATACTAAATAATATTTTGAAATATTAAAATACCATAGCAAGGTTCTGGATAAACTAATACTCCAAACTATATATTAATCTTTGAGTTAGTATATTAATAAAATTTAAAATTAAGGAATATTTTTTGACTAATCGATTTGGCTATTTCGAGAAATGATATGTTGGGCGTATTGAGTAAGTTTGTAGGTACCTCTTCTCGCCAACTGTGGCCACGTAAAAGAGAATATTAACAAAACTAACGAAAGGACCCCGAGGAAGCCCAAAAATGTTATAATAATGTAATCTCGAAATGAGGTTTCACCTTCATCTCGTCCTCGTTCTTCCTCTCCTTCAGTTGCTATTGTTGAATTTTTGTAACAGAAAATATGGTCACACATCCCATATATGTATAATCCGCAATAATTTTTCGTTTCTAAATCGTAAGGAATCACGATTTCATCCTCTTCCGAGTCAGTCGATCCGTTGAGGACTTCATTATTGTTTTTAAAAATTAACGACGAAGATGCGTCTCCATTTGTCCTATTAGAAATATATTGAAAAACCACGTTTTGGGAATGAGAGTTTCTTTCAAGACCGTACTTTAAAATAACGATAGTTTTATACATAAAAGGATATTCAGCAAAAAAGTTCTCTTTGGTTAGGAGTTGAGCATCCCTCCGAAAAATTATTCTTTTGCCGGTTAATGAAAAAAAATCGTTGCGTTCGCATGTTTCTTCTACTTTGACTGAGCGTAGTGCAATAAAATGGACATCTGAATCTTGGCAGTATCTCGATTTCGAAAAATATAAGGTTGAGTTTTGCGTATGATTGAAGAAAAAGTAATCGTTCAAATGTCGTAAAACGACGCAGTATACATCTTTTGCGAGAATATCGCTATCCCAATTTCGGTTAGACTCAGTAGCTCGCGATAGATAAAAAGCGAGAGCCAAAACGAGCGGCATGAATGCCATCTTTTCGCCTCTGGATTACGCAAAATCTGAGCTGAAATTGGTTCGCGACCGGATTATATTTAAAGGTGTTAACGTTAAATATAATTTTTATTTTATGATTTCCACGATAAAAAGCGTTAAAAAATTAATTAAATTTCTTTTCACCGAGTAACGCGATTAATAATTCTTTTTATTTGTGAAAACTGAAGAAAGCTAACAGATATTTTTGAATTAATTTTTTATTTTAATTCATTTTATCGACAGAAAGGGGAAAAATCCTTTGAAATGCAGTTCGAAGGGGATTAATGTTAACATATTTTTATTTCTCGGATTATCTTCTACAATAATACCCTGATTTTAAACCTCCCATTTTTTTCTACGCCATCGTTTACCTTCTTCGGCGAGAGGAAAAATCTCGTTCGTTTACAAAGAACTCCAAGGGTGCGACGAATATTTCTAATCTGGCGTAGTTTTAATTCCGAAAAAAAAACCGTCAATTTTTAGTATATTTATTAATAAATATATATAAAACAAAATTTGTATTCTTTTGTGTCAAAAAAAAACTAACAATATGATAAAATATCGAAGGGGTTAAAGAAATAAAAAATGTGTATATTTACTAAGAATGCGAATAAAAACGTTATCTTGATACAATTATTACTAGCCTTTTAGTTGACATGAAAAATATATTTATATTCCTTTCTCGTTGTAAGGAGAAATAAAAACTTTTGACGATAAAAATATTATTGTTAATATCCGTTGAAATAAAAAAATAATCTTAGGCTAGTTACGAGATTAGTCGCGGGATTTCAAGAAACCCACCGGAATCAATCGTTCTCTCCTCTCTTGGCGGCGAAGTTTACAATTGGGAAATCCACAGCTGTCATCGTTGCACGTGTCCAAGTGAAGACGAAGCACGTGACCGTAGATATTTTTTAAAGCGCAATTGTGTTTCGCGCTTAAAACGTGATCAAGGACATATTTAAACATGCGGCATAAAGATTTGTGGTCCTTCCTGCAGGACATCGCGTGTCCAAATTCTATTAAAAAATATTTTAGTTGTTTTCTCTTTAACATTTCTAAAAGAACTTCGGATACGTCCTTCGCGGCATCGTGGCACAAAGAGCCATTAAATTTCTGAAGTTCAAAATCGAGCAATATACTCATGTTAGCTATAACCATGCGCTGTTCATCAGACCATTTCACGCCTAACGGGCGAGGTAAAATTCGGTTGTGATCGTGTTCGCCATCATCATCGTTACCTCCGCTCTTGGGCCCGATAATAAGACCCAAAGAGGGACGGGACCTCATCGCTCTTGAATAAGAAACTGGAAATTCTGAAACGTTCGTTTTTACCACAGAGCTACCTTTATCGACCTTTCCCTCCGAGGAACGGTGTTCGGTTGAAAACGTATTATCATTATTCGCCAGCGTCGGAATGGGTCGATTATTCCTATCGCAATCACCACCACCGACATCGTCGATTCTTCTTCTCTTCGCATCGACCATGATATCTGAGCGGACCCATATTCTGCCGCAGCCAGAACCCCTATATCCAGAGACGGCCGGTTTCATCGTAGCGCGGCTTTCAAATCTGAGAAATATTATCGCTCCTTAGAGGAGGGAGGAATACGTAGTGTCTGTCAGCGACGAGATGAGAGGATGGTAGCTTTTATCGTTACAGGTCGGTTTATATTACGAGATTCCGAATAAAGAAAACATTAAATTTGTCAATAAAAGCTGATGCTTCTACGAACTGAAAAAAAAGATTTTGTTTTTTCAAAAAAAAAATAAGTTAATGGTAATTATTTTTTTAAGAGAATTAATAATTTTTATTTCAGAGTCCCTAAATCAAGTTTTCCTCATTAAAAGTATTTTCAAGAGATGAATAAATTAAAAAATAAATTAACCTTCGACTTATAGTTCCCGCCGAGGCGTCACTATATGACGTCATTATCGGTTTGTCGACAGTTTAAGCTTGGACCTAACGTGCTCGCGCTAAGCTTTTTAGGGTGTAAACGATCGTTGGGCCGGTTATAATGACGTTTCAAGGAAACTGATATTGGTCGATTTCATCAAGTAGCTAAATTCCAAAGAAATAATTTCACAAAATTTTTTTTCAAGGTCGAAATTATTTTTTTTTTGGGGAATTTACACAAAGACCTTCGACTTATACGACCTTCGACTTATATCAGTTCCCGGTGAAACGCTACTGTTTTACGTCTCGTAAAAATTGAACATGAAAAAATTTTATTAATTTTATTTTTTAGGTATATTTCGCAATCAGGGATGATGAAAATAAATTTCTCACTTTATATATTTTTATTTTTAAGTTTAATATTAATAGTATATATATATACTGTAATACTATATATATATATATTATGATATATAATATATATATAAAATATATATATATATAATAATTATCATAATATAATATAATCTGTATTATATATGATGATTAATTAATTTACTATTAATACGTTATCAATATCAAAAGAACCTAAAAAAGACGTAGAAATCAGAAAACTTTCTTCTATTCAAGTCTCTGCCCTTACATCTAATATATTTTACAAGAGTTGACCCACGCGAGACTCCCTGCAGCTCCGTCCTATTCCGTAAATGTTACATCGTCGGCATAATTTAATAATTGACGTGCTAAATAGGGAATTAGTGAGCGGATTGGCAAGAACCCTCTCAGTAAATAAAAGCGAGAACACCTTTTATGACTAGTCGTAAACGCCGACCAAAATCTATAGTATTCAGGCGGCCACCTTACCTAAAACCGACCAGGATATGCCAATATCCGAGGACACCAAATAATACGAAAGCATTTAAATCTGCTAAATCGTCGGGCTCGAATAAATTAAAGCAGGATACGCGACTGGCGAAACAGGTCCGTTTTTTGTGCGACAGTAGGGCGATAACTACACTCCCACCATCGGCTGCCTTACCAAAATCTAATTTCAAATGCTCCCAACGTTGCTTGTCTGTTAGACTAATCTCGTTATAACCAGACTAATAACCGGCCAGAGTTCACTTTTCACGAGTATGAACGGAACGCAAACTTGCAAGCAGCGTACGTCTGCAAACTCAACCGCACGCAACATTCGGAGGATACCAACAGACGGTGCATAGGTTTGCTCTGAAACGGCAATCAAATTCATGGGTCCCGGATCGCCCGATTCGAGCGCAGGGAGCAACGTAAAAAACGATTCGGATGGGGAAATAGTGCGGGGGTTCGCGAAAATGGGTGGGGTCTTCAATGCGCGGGAACCAATTGCACGCGAAGTAGTTTTGCAAGCTCAGCAATATGGGTGGGATAGCGCCCACGGCTGGGAATATATATAAGCCCTCGAGACTTTGAAAATTTATTCACTTTCTCCGAATCGAGTGGAGGAATGGTAATTGTCTCTATTCGTTCGAATATCTTAGTTTTACAATATATTTTACAGGGTGTCGTCCTGTAAGGATATGCATTCCAAAAAAAACGAGGAAATTTTGCTTGCGAAAATAACCAAACATTCAGCGGAGACGAGTAGTGATGATTCTTGGTGCGGCAAAGACATTGACCATAGTTACGGATTAAAAGTTAAATTTAGAAAAATCGAAAAGGAGAAGGATGGCGGCGATAAAGCAAAAAGATTTAAATCTAGCTTCGAAGCGTCTTCTTCCTATTCCTCCAGTGTTGAAAATATGGCGAAAAACAGGAATCGTAAAGAAAAAAATAGTTTCGAGCTTATGGAAGATGTGGTCGCAACTTCGGGAAAATCGGTTAAAAATTCTAAAAAACGGCAAAGGAAAGGTCGATCAAAAGGAAGAAAAAAAGAAAAATCCTGTCAACTCGAATCTAGCAATATTCTCGAAGAAAAAAAAGAAAAGATCATCCTCCCATTAAAGAAAAGAATTTATCTTCCACCGCCACTCCCTTTCAAGAAAAGAAATGGATATCTTCTTCATCGTCAGGGCGAATCCGGTAAGTAAAATTTAATTATATATGTTCACTTCTGTCTCATTTTATTTTGAAAAAATGGAAATTTTTATTTATTTATTTTAGGAGGAAAATTTATTTATTTTCTTCTAGCAGGTAATTGCCATCCTGAATTTAGCCGTCGAAATAAAATTGACTCCGCACCAAATCCCTGCCACTACCGAACTGCCGTTTCGAAAGAGCCATCGCCATCGCCACCACTACCGCCACCGCCATCGCCATCGCCATCGCCACCACTACCGCCACCGCCATCGCCATCGCCATCACCAGCAGTAGCAGCAGCCTCAGTTTCAGAAACAATAGATGAGACGGAAATCGAAGACGTCGTAGTGGACAGACCTATCGATTGGAATGCGCAAAATTCTAAAGGCAGATGTTAGTTTTTTTTAAATAAAAGTAGAAACATAATTTATGTTCATGAAATATAAATTTCCGTTTCGAAACTTTGCTTGAAAAAACATCATTTTATATTTTTTTTAGAGCTAGAAAAAATTAAAATATTTTCATCATTTATCATATGAAAATAATGATAATAATAATATAAATAATATTTCAGACGCTGGATTGGATTTGAGAATACATCGAAAGGAATTGAGTCCATTGTGGGAAAACGAAGGATTAAAGGAGATTGAAAAAACTACAATTTTTGATAAGGATTTACATCTTTTTCCGCGAAAGCAGCCTAAAGAAAATCCCGCTCTCCCCAGTTTGTTCGACGAAGCACGCGTGCGGAAGCAACAAGAACACCAATATTATCGCTTGTCTTTGGCACAGAAAGCAAATTTAGATTACGAATCTCACTCAATTAAAAATTTAGGGAATTTAGAAGACTATAAGTTGTATAATTCGAAAACAAGTTTTATTCCAGAATATGCTAGGAAACGGCAACAACAACAACTTCACGAGGAAAAGACCTACCCCAAAGTTTTTGAATATCATCATCAGCGACCGCTACAATCGCATAATGTTGTTTCAGAATACACCCAACAGCAAAAAATAAGTCAACTGTACCTCTTTTATCAAGAAGGTGCAAGCAACCTAGGAAGACTCGAATACCTTCAGCAAAATCATTGTCAACCGCGTTGTGTTCCTTACCTAGGAACCGAATTATATACAAGTTACACCAATTATACTCAGCAGCAGGCAGCAGCAGCAGCCAGCGCAGCAGCCGCGGCAGCTCAGCAGCATGCCAGCAGCAGCAGCAGCAGGCAGCAGCAGCAGCAGCAGCAACCGCAGCAGCAGCAGCAACCTTTACCGATTCTCTTTTTTCACGAAGGTGAAAAGACCGCAGCTGCTGTTACCCAATACATCTCCCAGCAGCAGCAGCAACAGCAGCAGCATCAGCAGCAGCAGCAGCAGCAACAGCCTTTACCGATTCTCTTTTTTCACGAGGGTGAAAAGACCGCAGCTGCTGTTACCCAATACATCTCCCAGCAGCAGCAGCAACAGCAGCAGCAGCACCAGCAGCAGCACCAGCAGCAGCAGCAGCAGCAGCAGCAGCAGCAGCAGCCGAGAGGTACTCCAACAGTACTTTGTACAAAAATATTAACAGCAGCAGGAGCGGCAACAGCAGCAGCAGCAGCAGAGCTTCGCCTTACGCGATTCATACCTTATTCAAAAAGCCTTCTCGCGCTAAGAGTAGTGACGAAAATCGCAGCAGGAGCAGGCGCGGCACCAGCAGCAACTGGCGCGAACCGCAGCAGCAGCAGCAGCAGCAGCAGCAGCAGCAGCAGCAGCAACCTTTACCTAGTCTCTTTTTTCACGAGGGTGAAAAGACCGCAGCTGCTGTTAGCGAATACATCACCCAGCAGCAGCCAGCAGCAGCAGCAGCAGCAGCAGCAGCAGCAGCAGCAACAACAACAACAACCGCCAGAGAGTCACCTTTTTCACGATGAAGAATCGCCCAGCAAGCATCAGCAATCAGCCAGCAGCCACAGCAACACAGCAACCCCAGAGATGGTCACCTTTTCACGATCGAGGGAAATGCCGGCCCGCAGAGGCAGCAGCAGCAGCACAGCAGGGCAGGCAACAACAACAACCGCCAGGAGAGTCACCTCTTTTCACACATTGAAAATACGCCAGACCAGCATGCAGCATTCAGCAGCGCAGCAACAACAGCAAACCGCCTCAGAGAGTCACTTTTTTCACGTCGAGAATGCGCCCAGGCAGCGCCACAGCAGCAGCAGCACAGCAGCAGCACAGCAGCAGCGCAGCATCAGCAGCAGCAGACGCGGCAATTACTTCGAGAAAGACCAAACGTTGAAGGCCCGCGAGGAAATTCGTCGACTCCTAAAAATATTAAAAATAGCTTTAACGTGGACTCTCTTATACTCGATTCGAGACGAAATCCGTCATCCACAGCCTCCATCGAAACTGGACGAACGAACGAATCGAACGATGGTCGTCGACTTTCTACGGATTACGAATCGGGCGGTTGTCAGTCACCCGAAGAAACTAATTTTGCAACATCTCCGCCGTCGAGAGAAAAAGGAGACTTTGAACGGGAAACAAACAGCTCTGACCACCCCCCTTCCGCGTCGTTAATGAACCCAGATTATGAAAATATGGTTAGTGAAATTCGGAATATCAAAGATTTATTTCACATTCCGAAAATCGTTTCTCCTCTCCCGCCTTCCCATCCCGCATCCTTTTCCTCCATCGGAAATTTGGTGAAGGAAACCGTAATGTGTCAGAACACCGAAGTGACGATACAATATCCATCGTCATACGCTGCCGCTACTGTCGCCGCCGCCGCCTCCGTTGTCAGTGGTAACAACGACAGCAATAACGCTTCGCGAGCGAATTCCTCGGTATCTAAAATCGTCGACGATATGGAAAATAATATCGTCAGCGAAGAGACGCTCAAGCAAGTGAAAAGGGTCATGGGCGAAATGTTTAACAACGTCAACAGGAGAAAAAAAAATCAGATTAAAATCCCTTTCATGAACTTTCGCCTGTCCTTCAGGATCAAAAACTATTTCGCCGAACGGCTCTGCGTCACCGATTGCGGAGAAGATGAGCTCGCCTCCGATCTTTCAGATTTTCTCGTAGAGATCGCCTTCTGCAGATTCGCGAAGGCCCCGAGTTTTCGTCGCATATCAAAAATGAAGTCGGGGATAACTCCGACTTGGTACAGGCTAGTCATCGATGCGTTGGGACGGTACGTTCGCCTCGACTCCAAAAAGAGCAAATTGGTCTTCGACCCCTCTTTTATTCCGAGCAGCCCGAGAGATAAACGCTTCACCGCTACTTTTTTGGGAGACCGGAATATGTTCGCATCGTTTAGCCGAAAGAAGGAGTCCGACCCTGGAGAGTCTAAATATAAGATTTTTGTCGGCGTTTACCTAAATTACCTTTACGAGAGGTTTTCCTCGAAATCCAATAAAGAAATTCAAACGTACTTAGACGATGAAATTTATAGAATATTCAACTCTTATTTTGTAATTGAAAATATAAAGCTGTTCTTTCGCCTTTAGTTTTACAAAGTATATATAATAAATTATATAATATATATATATATATATATATATAATATATATATAATAATATATATATAAAAATAGCTGATATATTCAAGTTATTATTATTATATATATAACCTTATATATATATATACATATATGTTTTGTGAAAATAAAAATATATAAAGTGAGAAATTTATTTTCATCATCCCTGATTGCGAAATATACCTAAAAAATAAAATTAATAAAATTTTTTCATGTTCAATTTTTACGAGACGTAAAACAGTAGCGTTTCACCGGGAACTGATATAAGTCGAAGGTCGTATAAGTCGAAGGTCTTTGTGTAAATTCCAAAAAAAAAATAATTTCGACTTGAAAAAAATTTTTGTGAATTATTTTCTTTGGGAACTTTTGTATTTTAACACTTAGACCTTCGACCAATATCAGTTTCCTTGAAACGTCATTATAACCGGCCCAACGATCGTTTACACCCTAAAAAGCGTAGCGCGAGCACGTTAGGTCCAAGCTTAAACTGTCGACAAACCGATAATGACGTCATATAGTGACGCCTCGGCGGGAACTATAAGTCGAAGGTTAATTTATTTTTTAATTTATTCATCTCTTGAAAATACTTTTAATGAGGAAAACTTGATTTAGGGACTCTGAAATAAAAATTATTAATTCTCTTAAAAAAATAATTACCATTAACTTATTTTTTTTTTGAAAAAACAAAATCTTTTTTTTCAGTTCGTAGAAGCATCAGCTTTTATTGACAAATTTAATGTTTTCTTTATTCGGAATCTCGTAATATAAACCGACCTGTAACGATAAAAGCTACCATCCTCTCATCTCGTCGCTGACAGACACTACGAATTCCTCCCTCCTCTAAGGAGCGATAATATTTCTCGGATTTGAAAGCCGCGCTACGATGAAACCGGCCGTCTCTGGATATAGGGGTTCTGGCTGCGGCAGAATATGGGTCCGCTCAGATATCATGGTCGATGCGAAGAGAAGAAGAATCGACGATGTCGGTGGTGGTGATTGCGATAAGAATAATCGACCCATTCCGACGCTGGCGAATAATGATAATACGTTTTCAACCGAACACCGCTCCTCAGAGGGAAAGGTCGATAAAGGTAGCTCTGTGGTAAAAACGAACGTTTCAGAATTTCCAGTTTCTTATTCAAGAGCGATGAGGTCCCGTCCCTCTTTGGGTCTTATTATCGGGCCCAAGAGCGGAGGTAAGGATGATGATGGCGAACACGATCACAACCGAATTTTACCTCGCCCGTTAGGCGTGAAATGGTCTGATGAACAGCGCATGGTTATAGCTAACATGAGTAAATTGCTCGATTTAGAACTTCAGAAATTTAATGGCTCTTTGTGCCACGATACCGCGAAGGATGTATCCGAAGTTCTTTTAGAAATGTTAAAGAGAAAACAACTAAAATATTTTTTACTAGAATTTGGACACGCGTTGTCCTGCAGGAAGGACCACAAATCTTTATGCCGCATGTTTAAATATGTCCTTGATCACGTTTTAAGCGCGAAACACAATTGCGCTTTAAAAAATATCTACGGTCACGTGCTTCGTCTTCACTTGGACACGTGCAACGAGGACAGCTGTGGATTTCCCAATTGTAAACTTCGCCGCCAAGAGAGGAGAGAACGATTGAGTACGGTGGGTTTCTTGAAATTCCGCGACTCCTCTCGTAACTAGCCTAAGATTATTTTTTTATTTCAACGGATATTAACAATAATATTTTTATCGTCAAAAGTTTTTATTTCTCCTTACAACGAGAAAGGAATATAAATATATTTTTCATGTCAACTAAAAGGCTAGTAATAAATGTATCAAGATAACGTTTTTATTCGCATTCTTAGTAAATATACACATTTTTTATTTCTTTAACCCCTTCGATATTTTATCATATTGTTAGTTTTTTTTTGACACAAAAGAATACAAATTTTGTTTTATATATATTTATTAATAAATATACTAAAAATTGACGGTTTTTTTTTCGGAATTAAAACTACGCCAGATTAGAAATATTCGTCGCACCCTTGGAGTTCTTTGTAAACGAACGAGATTTTTCCTCTCGCCGAAGAAGGTAAACGATGGCGTAGAAAAAAATGGGAGGTTTAAAATCAGGGTATTATTGTAGAAGATAATCCGAGAAATAAAAATATGTTAACATTAATCCCCTTCGAACTGCATTTCAAAGGATTTTTCCCCTTTCTGTCGATAAAATGAATTAAAATAAAAAATTAATTCAAAAATATCTGTTAGCTTTCTTCAGTTTTCACAAATAAAAAGAATTATTAATCGCGTTACTCGGTGAAAAGAAATTTAATTAATTTTTTAACGCTTTTTATCGTGGAAATCATAAAATAAAAATTATATTTAACGTTAACACCTTTAAATATAATCCGGTCGCGAACCAATTTCAGCTCAGATTTTGCGTAATCCAGAGGCGAAAAGATGGCATTCATGCCGCTCGTTTTGGCTCTCGCTTTTTATCTATCGCGAGCTACTGAGTCTAACCGAAATTGGGATAGCGATATTCTCGCAAAAGATGTATACTGCGTCGTTTTACGACATTTGAACGATTACTTTTTCTTCAATCATACGCAAAACTCAACCTTATATTTTTCGAAATCGAGATACTGCCAAGATTCAGATGTCCATTTTATTGCACTACGCTCAGTCAAAGTAGAAGAAACATGCGAACGCAACGATTTTTTTTCATTAACCGGCAAAAGAATAATTTTTCGGAGGGATGCTCAACTCTTAACCAACGACAACTTTTTTGCTGAATATCCTTTTATGTATAAAACTATCGTTATTTTAAAGTACGGTCTTGAAAGAAACTCTCATTCCCAAAACGTGGTTTTTCAATATATTTCTAATAGGACAAATGGAGACGCATCTTCGTCGTTAATTTTTAAAAACAATAATGAAGTCCTCAACGGATCGACTGACTCGGAAGAGGATGAAATCGTGATTCCTTACGATTTAGAAACGAAAAATTATTGCGGATTATACATATATGGGATGTGTGACCATATTTTCTGTTACAAAAATTCAACAATAGCAACTGAAGGAGAGGAAGAACGAGGACGAGATGAAGGTGAAACCTCATTTCGAGATTACATTATTATAACATTTTTGGGCTTCCTCGGGGTCCTTTCGTTAGTTTTGTTAATATTCTCTTTTACGTGGCCACAGTTGGCGAGAAGAGGTACCTACAAACTTACTCAAATACGCAGACATATCAATTTTCTCGAAATAGCCAAAATCGTATTAGTCAAAATTATTATTCCTTACATATATTAAATTTTTTATATATTTAGACAAATAATAATAAAGATATATAATAATAAAGTTGGAGTTTACTTTATCAGAACTTCACTGTATTTTAATTTTCAGGAAAGAGCTGCTTTATATAAATTTATAAATATAAACAACACAAAAAAATAAGTTATCTTAACATAAATAAATAAATAATAATAAATATAATAATATACAAAATATATAATATTTTTTAACTTTTTATTATCCATTTCTTGAAAGTTTTGTTTCGATAACTTACGAACATTGTGTTTTTTGTATATAATTTTTTATTGCTTTTTCTATCTAAAATTTACGAAAGAAAACACTTCGTAGATAAATAACGTTGTATATAAAGAAACATCGATAGAAACATTGAGAAGCGAGCACCGAAACAGAGAAAAAATAGACAGTCGAACTCTATCGCTTACAGCAAATTTCGATGAAAGAGAGAGAAAAACAATAATGAAGCTGCTTCTGGAAGTGAACTGCCAACTGGATTGCCCGGCAACCGTTCCTTCCATATCGGTGGGAAAAAAATGTTTTTAAAGGAAATATTTAAACAGATAGATATATAGGAAAGAACGTTTAATAAGCACATTTTAAAAAATTTCTTTCTCGCAAAATTAAAAATATTTCGTTTCATTTTTTGATGATTAAACGGGTTTTTCCAAAAAATAATATTTTTTCTAAACGTCTGCAAGTGCCACGTCATATGGCACTCTGGAATTTGCTGACATAAGCGTTTAAAAAGTATAAAAGAGGGAGAGAGACATCGGTGCCATCAGTTACCGACAGTGCCAAGTCGAGTGCGGATACCTCCTCGAGTCTCGACCGTGATTGTTTGTGTTTTTCCTTTTCACCTTAAGAGACAATTTTTTTCTTTGGAAACCACCACTGCTGAGCCCTTGTTCTTGTCGTTGTTAAAATACCAAATAGTGGATTCGCTTTTCTTAGGAAAGACTAAACTGGTTGGAGGAGTATTCCTTTAGGCATATTTATAATTCTTATCAGGTGAGATTGTTTTAATTTATTCATTTATTATAAGAATTTCAAAAATAAATTATATATATATGTCATTTGACCAAAACAAAATCTGCCCTTAAAAATAAATATTTAAAAAAAAGTATTTTTATTATTAACATCGATCGAATTTCTGTAATAATTTGGAAGTAACTAAAATGGTCAAAAAGTTATTAAAGAATCTAGTTTGCGAATATATTTTTAGCTCAAAAACGCTCAATGAATATTTTTTTCCCTTTTTGCATAGATTCATTTGGAAGTACTCTTCTTCAAACCCTCGACGAATTTCTCCGAAATCAAGCCACCACGTTTACATTTTTTGAAGCAGGTATTTGATTTTTACTCGATATTTATTAATATATTTTTCTATTTTTTTTTTTGAAATATAAAATCCATTTTATTTTTTTACAATATGCTGACGAGTATTAAATAATATACATCTGTGAGCGTGCGTATATATAATTGCCAGTATTATACGTAGTAATGTAGGAGGTGTAATGATAAAATTTATTTTCGAATAGTTTATTATTTAAGACAAAAAAAAAATTTATTTTTTATTTTTTGCTTTCTATAAAGTCTTTAATAATGCCTTCACATTCCGAATTTAAGAGTACGGGCGAGACTGAATAAATTGACAAAAAGTTTGAAAAGGCGATTACGATGAAAGCCTTTTTTTTATTCGCAATACGTTAATAATTCCTAGACTAATAATCTCCTTCATTCCTTTTTCTTTTTAGACCCGTTTTGATTCTGGTGATCATGGCATCTACGACGAATCAAGAAATTATCAAACCGCCCTCAACGGAAAGAAAATTTCGAAACCTCGAATCTGGAAGTGATCATGACGGAACCAATCATAGCAGGTTTACCGATAAACTTTTTAGCAAACTCGTCTCATACGGGGAGAAACATACGAGGAACCACCGCCGCTACCACCACCACAACCGTTTAAGAACATCGAGGAAGGCCGGGAGTAAATCAGTTTTTTACCGAGACTGCATTCAAAGAAGCTCGCCTCCTCCCAGCTGTGCAGAGTTACCCACGGATCCCCGTCTGAGAAAGCCGTATTGCGTACCGATACCACCTCCCTCCATCCCGGACGTCGTCGAGAAGGCATCGAAGTCTACGTCACCCCCACCTTCCTATATCGACGCTGTTGTCAAAATTAAAGACAAGGTGAGCGACCCCAAAGACTCGTCGAATGAAAGCGTCTCGGGTGTGACGAACAACCGTGGCGAACCGATGTCACTGCCCTGTTTTTACTACAAACCTTCTGACAACAACAATGTGAAGTTATACAACCCCATTCGCCCGCAAATAGAAGATGAAGATATGAGATTTGCGATTCCTTTGGAATTAAGAGTGACTATGTTAGAGAATATTGTGGAAGACCTCTTAGACATGGTTGGCGTGAATAGGCTAGATTCTAAGAGCAAAAATAAATTTCGAGAGGCTCCCACGATGGATCGAAATATCAACAACGCCCTTCCCGACCCAGCCACCACTATTACCGCCACAGCGACCGTTACTGGCAATGGCACCGCTACTGCTAATGCGAATTCATACCCTCGACTTATTCACATTGATATCGACGATCCTTATACTACCCCTTCTACGGTCGGAGGAACTGGCCCGCCCACGGAAGACAGTTTACAGTCGGCCGCGAAAGCAAAACTCGCAAAGGAAACAAGTAGCGAATCAACACCCGGAAAAAGAAAGGACGTGGAATCATCGACCAATAATCAAAAAATTGAAGAAAACAAACTTGATTCAAGCGAAGATAAAAAGAGCGTAGGTTCTCCATCATCGAATCGCTCACCGTCGTGTACACCTCGACTATCTTCGAAGAACGAGTCAAGCTTCTCCTCTCTGTCCGAGACACCTGAGAAAAATAAACCGTTAGAGGAAAAGGAATACGGTCCCACTGGAAACGTCGCCAATGGAAATGACGAGGAGTATAAAAAGCGCTCAACGAGTAGTAATTCTTTATCGAACCAAAACAAAGACAGAAGTTCGGGCCGCTCTTATTCACCATCGGTCGAAAGGCAACCATCGTCCGAAAGACGCTCCAACGATTACAGCGAGCCTTTCGACAACCTGCCTTCACTGTCGTCTTTCAAGATCCCGCGCTTGGTCGAAACATGTTCCCAGAGGTGCCCCAATAGTGCTTTGTACAAAAATATTAACAGCAGCAAGAGCGGCAACAGCAGCAGCAGCAGCAGCAGAGCTTCGCCTTACGCTATTCATACCTTATTCAAAAAGCCTTCTCGCGCTAAGAGTAGTGACGAAAATCGCAGCAGGAGCAGGAGCCGCACCAGCAGCAACTGGAGCGATCCTTACAGGGATAGAAGATCACCGCGCGCGATTTCTCCGGTCATTGGAAACCGACCCACGTATCATCGTGAAAATAATAATGATGGATGTTGGCGAACCGAATATATAGAAAATTCAAACGACGCTAAATGTTGGCAGAAGGAGGGTGGCGGCGGTGGAGCCAGAAGAATATCCGACGGCCACCTGGAAGAATATTGGGGTTATAGCACGTCGAAGAGTGCCGGTGCTGAATCGATTTTACACCAAGATTCCCGTCAAAGAAGTTCGCCTCATGGCGGTGCGAAGTTAAACGAGGTCGCAGACCCGCATCTAAGAGAATCGCACGAAACTATTTCAAACTGTAGGAAATGTTTGTTAATTTTATTTATTGTATATGTAAATATTTGAATAATTTAAGAATTTATATTTATTTTAATGACGATTTTAATTTGTAAATTATAATATACGCATCCAAATACAAATTTGACTTTTATTTCGATTCATATTTTGTAACAATTTTTTAATAAATTTCCAGATACTCGATTCGCATTTTATTAGACCATTTCCTTTTTTAACCAACCCTGTTCCCGCGGTTGGTTGTTGATGTATCAGACAGTTTTGGTATTATTTTATATCTATTGGAAAAAATGAAATAATAAACAATTTGTTTAAAACAACTTTATTAATCGGTTATTCTACTCGCCTTCAAAAAAAATTGAGATGTTTTAGTGAAATGTAAACCTCAACAGATGAAATATACCTCGCTTTGATGATGTTAAAATAAAAGAATTTTAGTATTCCACGTCCGTTTACGTTTGACATCCCGGAAGTGTCTTTAAAGACGACTCGTTCCTTTAAGGGGACGTTGCGCGCAGCAACGAGAAACGACGAATCGCTTCTCCTTTCGTCCAATCCGTTTCTATTTCCATACGCTCCGTTTTTTCTTTTGTTCAGAGCGTCATAATCATCCTTAAAATGAAAGCTCTTTCTGCGGCGCGCGATCCCCACGCGTTGAACCGTTGATACCCTTTCGGGTTTTCTGGATTTTCTTCCACTTTCTATATCCGTTGCGTCCTCGGTAATTTTAAGGATTATTTATTCTTTTCATGCCGATAAATTATATTTGACACCGAAAAGAAAATTCTTTGACATCATAACTCTTAAAATATTCCGTCTTCCTTTCCACTATTTCAAAAACTTTGTAAATCTGGCGAGAGTCTCGTCGCTGATGCTTATATCGGGCGAGCGGTGGTGGGGCTGGTTGACACTACCATAGAGACGGACGCCATTCTATGGCAGCCACGGGGGAATAACGGCGGCTCGAGACCTTCCATCCTAATCGTGTTTCGGTTCGTCTTTATCATTAATCGTCGATAGTCGGCGTCGTCGCGATGAGCGAGATTGAGAAAGCGATGAAAATTTTCCTCTTCTCCAGCCGTCGATTATTCGTCGTCAATTTTTATCAACGGGACCTCTCGAAAAGAAGAAGAAATTACTAAATATCACGCGCCGATCACGCAATCAGTTATTTGTTAAAAGTTTCCTCATGTCGTTAGTGATTTTTTTCTAGCGACATTTTTTACAATGTCAAAAATTATTTTTTTGAATTTTCGAATTAGGGTACTAATTTATATTAGCAAAAAGGTTGCATAGATCATCGATTTGGCTATTGAAGTTTGTACTCATTCACTCATAGTAGACTGATGTATAATCATATATATTATATACATACATTCATACTCAAGTTTTGAATCCGAACTCTTCTGTCTCATCTGCTTCTGATCCAGCATCAGATTTTGAGATTTTATGACATCACCAATGAGTATCGAAGTTGTTTAGAAGCACTTTTATACTTAAGGGGACGTTGCGCGTTGGGGTTTCATACTTTTGGAAGGGTAGTGAATCATCAATTCTATGAATTTTAGGTTTTTACACTTTCTGTGTAGCAATTTAATGCTCTTTCGAATGGCTGGTTAATTCAACATGCAACAATATTTTTTCACTATATACAGGGGGATATGTGGGGGTATTCAATTTTGATATGTCATATGAAAATACGATAACTTTTTAATATTTCATCGGCGAAACGGCACGACTTTCGGAGTAAGTAACCGTGTGGGGAAATACATAATTTTGTTTAAATAAACTTTTTGTATGGAAACAGATTTGCCTCTGTGCATGGGAAAAATTTTCTAAATTTCAAAAGTTTTTCCATATGCAGCGGCAAACGTGACACTTGAGTTTAACCAAAAACTTAATCTAAACAAAATATGTGAACCTTGCCTAGTAGTATTTGATCTGAAAGTTTCGTATTGAATGAAACAAAAAATAAAAAATTAATATATAATATTTTTAGTAGCAGAAAAAAATTTTTTTAATAGATATAGGAACACGTGGCCGTGTAACTTTTTTTTAATAATACTGTACATCGATTTGGGCAATGAGAATTATTGCACAGCGCTGTGTAGAGCCAAAATCTACGCATGGATATATAATTCTAAAGGTTTAAGATTAATGGATACTTGGTATGACCAACAGTTTTTTGGCCGCTGATTCACCGAGAAAACTTTGGAAAACTTTGAAATGTTTCCCATGAGCAGTGACAAATCTGTTGAGCATACAACTAAAATTTTCTCTAAACAAAAAATGCCTACCTTCCCCAATTAACGCTCTGCAAATTTCAAACTGATCGTGTAAATAATAATTAAGTTTTCATGGTTTTTATTTTTGAGTTGCCGAAAATTTTTTTTTTTGATTGGTATCATGCAACATTTTTATTATTCATGCTGATAAAAATGAAGTTTTTATGGCATTTATAACTCGACGATATTCACATCTTTTATTTAGATAAATTCTGTTCTGTACGCCAATGGTTTTTCTGCTCTTGCGGGAAACTTTTTTAAAAATTTAAATTAGTTTTCCCATGAACAACGGAAAAACGTTTGGTATACAAAAAAATTACTTAAACAATATGATGCCATTCTTTCATAACTTTCACAAAGGGTGCTCTGAAGTTTTCGTATTAATCAGATATATAATAAAAAAGTTATTACGATTTCTTTGTTTGCAAAAAAAAGAAGAAAAAGAAAAATTCAATAATTGATAGCATATAAACTTTTTTACTATTTCATCTCTGATTAGATAAATTTTACAATTGTAAAGAATTGGCGAGATAGCCATTTTTTTCATTTTATAATTTGTTGTTTTATAACCAAACGGTTTTGCCACTCAGCTCACATGCGTTCACTTCTTCGACTATTTTTAAAAAAAACTTTTTTACATTGAGCTGCTATTTCGTATAACAAAAAAATTCAACGCCTTTTTATACTTTTCTTTATTTGTTTTTCAATTTTGTATACATTGAACTACATTTTGATGTAATGATTCATGCAAATATAAACTTTTGTATATTTCGAAACTTTTTAAATTTTATGGAGAAAAAAAAGTTGAGATTTTAGCAAAAAAATAAAATAAAAAAAAATTCTCTATATATTTGTCTACTGATTTGTAGTGTATTTCATAAATAAATGCGTTTAGGCAAGTATTTCAGTGAATCCGCTTGAAAAAAATCTTTTTGTTATGTTGTATGTGGTTAAATTGCAAAAATTGATTCATGTTAATTTGGGCAGAATTACAATGAAAATTCTAAACGCCCTTTTTGCATATGTTATTTAAAAAATATGTATCAAGTAATCTTTCTCTTTATCGAATGGTGTATACTTTATCAAAAAAATTATAATTTAGTGTTGCTACGTCGCAACGGTCCCTTAATGACGAGTTGATTGATGCTCTTCTTTCGCTTGTTGACACTTTTCGATTTTACTTCTTCTCGTTTGTCCGAATAATTGTTCGGTCTGGCATCGCGACGATTTAAAGAAAGAGGGAGGGAGAAGGCCCGACCAAAAGCTCGACCCACCCTCTTCTTTTGGTCGCGACTAATATAATATATATATATATATATATATATATATATATATATATATATATATATATACTCTGTATCGTTACCGAAGTGGTGAAGAAAGGAGAACGGAAAGATTATCAAAATGCGAAGATGTTAACTGTTTCTTATAATCGCTAGGCGCATTCCTAGACCATCCTAAGAGAAACACAATTAACACCTTTTCGTGAACTAATTATTAGGTCACAGGAAGAGAGAGAGAGAATTATTTCTTCCCATCCATCGTCTATATCGATATCGAACTGTCGAAATGCTTTCTTCATTTGTATCTTCTATTTTTTAATAATATTCATCCTAAGAAAAAACGCTAGATATTTTTTCAAAATATGTAGGTTTTTGTCCACAGGAAGAAAAAAAAAGAAAAGCATCTTCCGGGAAGACAAAAAAATTGGTTTTATTCGATTAATTATTTTTAATTCTGAATAAAATTTTAACCTTCGATTTAATTATTTGTTTTTCCTCTTTTCCTTTCGAGATTTTAAAAGCTCTATAAATATAAGGTAATAGCAGTCTTGCATCGAAGGATCTTCTTTTCGGATTTATCGAAACGGAGGAAGAAGTTTTCGTATATTTTATTTCATGTTTTAAGCGCATGTTCTTTTTCTCAACCGTTATAATAAAGATTCGAGAAATATATTTATTATTATCCTTTTTTACGCTCGGTTTCGAGTGCAAAACGCGCGAGCGAAAAAAACAATTGGGTTTATCGATAAAGATCAAATTCATCTTCAGTTTTCCGGTAAGCTTGGAAGTTATACCGAACCTAATTAAACGAACGGTTGTTGCCCAGCAATCGAGTTGGCAGTTTACTTCGAGGAGCGGTTGGTCTCATTTCTTTCTCCTAAATTTTTTTTTTAAAACACTGCTGGTTGGCGAATGGACTCGAGATCCATCTAGAGCAATTGATAAATAAATAAATTCTGAATTTTTTTAAAAAACAATTTTGTTTAGATTTTTTTTCACCTAAACTATCGTCTGACATTAGTTCCCGATTAAGGCGTAGTGCAGCTGCTTGTACGATATAGAAGAACTAAGGCAATATCTTAGTTAATAGACGATACTTAAAAATTTTATGCTTAATACATTTTAATTTTACTTTTTTTTTTTTTTATTTCTTTATTTTAGTTAAGTTTTTTTTTCTACGAATTTTTAAAATTCACAAGGTAAACGTTCCTTTAGATGCGATTTATTGTGCGTTTTGGCAACAATTTTGATCTTCTTTGTTCCTTTACTTAAAAGAATTTTTAGATCGGAGTAATTTCCGGAAGTGAAAGTGGCCATAATTATTGACAAGGCTTATATTTTTACTCGTATGACCTAACAAGTTGAAATTAAAGTATGTTGTAGAAACTTTAACCTTCGACTTAGTTCACTAGACCTTTCGACTTAGCACTTAGACCTTCGCTATACTTAGACCTTCAGCACTTAGAGCTTCGACTTAGCACTTAGACGTTCGAACTTATACTTAGACTTCGACTTATACTTAGACCTTCGACTTAGCATTTTAAAACCTTCGACTTATACTTAGACCTTCGACTTTTCGAAAAAAAAAATAAATAACCAAAAAAATAAAAAAATTTTTTTTTCATTTTTAGAACAAATATCTTTACGGCTATTCACACGAATGTATTGTTTTTCTTGGTAGCTATCCGCAGTAGTTTTCTGAGGTTTTTTGGCACTTAGAACCGTTCGACTTATTACATCGTCTTGACTGGTTCGTCGTTTGTTTGTTGAACTAACATAAGTCGAAGGTCGAAGTGCAAATTCCGAAAAATAATTTCGACTTAAATTTTTTGGGAAATTATTTTCTCTGTGAATTTTTAGATTTTCACACTTAGACCCTTGACTTATATCAGTTCCCGTTTAGACGTCACTATATGGGGTTGAAGTGATAGTTTATACCTTAAAAGGTGTTGCGCGATCAGTTAAGATCGTTTTTCGGTTCCTTCGATAACGTCACTATAGTTATAGTGTCCGCTTACGGGAATCGAAAGGTCTGAACGCTTTCAACATACAGTTACCTTAAGGCTAAAACTATCTTCGATTCCGATTATGACGTCATATAGTGACGCCAGAATCGGGAACTGATATAGATCGAGGTTAAGATGCGACAAATTCCGAAAAAATAATGTTGGACTGTTAGAAAATTTATTGTGTATCATTTGCTTTGAGACCTGAAGAATTTATGTAGATTCAACTGGGATTATGCTTAGCCACTTACAGCAACAGTCCTTCGACTTATACTTAGGACCGTTCGACTTAGCACTTTAGACCGATTCGACTATAGCACTTATGTAAATCTTTCGACGTTATCAGCACTTCGTAGAAACTTCAGAAGCGTTAGAGCTTAGATATCCTTCGACCCTTACAGTCACTGAGTAGCAGCCTTCGACCCTCTTAGAGCACTTTAAACCTTCAGACTTATGACTTAGACCTTCGACGATGTTGAGACACTAGTCGTTCGACGTTATATCATGGAACCTTCGACGTTAGCTACTTAAACCTTTTCGGACTTATGCATTTAAGACGTCATTGCGCATTATGCTTAACTTCGCTTTTTCGAGAAAAAAAAATAAATAACCAAAAAAAATTAAACAATTTTTTTTTCCATTTTTTAGAACAATTTTCTTAACGCTGATTTCACGAATGTTATTAGTTTTTCTATTGTATAAGCTAGTGTAGATGTTTCGAGTTTTTTGCAGCTTAAGAACGTCTCCGCTTTATCTCATGACGTCAAATGTACTCTTCATATTTGCAGTTGAAGTTAAAATAGGCGAAATCTATACGGCAATATTCGAATAATAATTTCAGACTAGAAATTTTTTGGGAAATTATTTTCCTGTGATTTTTTAGATTTTGCACTTAGACCTTTGACTTATATCAGTTTCCCTGTTGAGACGGTCACTATCTGGGGTTGAAGTGATAGTTTATACCTTAAAAAAGGTGTTGCGCGATCAAGTTAGATCGTTTTTTCGGCCTTCCCGATTTCCGATGAACGTCACTGATATAATTGTCGCCTTACGGGAATCAGCAAAAGCGGGGCTGAACGCTCTTCAAATACCAGTTACTAAGCTAAAACTGAATCTTCCAAATCGATTATGACGTCAATAGTGACGCCTGATGGGACTGTATAAAAGTACGATGGTCTTAACTGCCAAATCCTGAAAAAATAATTTTTGACTTAAAAAAATTTTGTGGTATTAATTTTCTTTGAAGAATTTTTCGATTTTGCACTTAGACCTATCGACTATACTATGACCTTTCGCTTAGCACTTAGGGCCCTTCGATTACACTTAGACCTTCGACTTTAGCACTTAGACCTTCGACCTTAGCACTTATACCTTCGACTTAGCACTTAGACTTCGACTTCAAGCAGCTTAGACTTCACTTATACTTAGATCCTTCGACTTCATACTTACGACCTTCCGACTTATACTTATGTCTTCGACTTCGCACTTAAGGACGTTCGACTTATACCTAGGACCTTGACTTTGCACTTATCCTTCGAATTAGCATTTAAAACTTTCGACTATAGAACAATAAAACCTCTTAGAACCGAGTTCGGACTTTTCGAGAGAAAAAAAATAAATAACCAAGAAAAATAGAAAAATTTTTTTTTTCCATTTTAAGAGACAAATAGGTCTTACGCTGCGATATCCACGAATGTTATATATTTTCTTGTCGTATCGTTAGTTTTCGACGATTTGTTTGGCACTTAAAGCTTCGACTTATATCTCTGACTGTTCGTTTCGTTTGTTTGTTGAATCTAATATATCGATAAGTCTAAGTGAAATTCGAAAAATAATTTCGACTGTAAAATTTTTTGGGGAAATTAATTTTCTCTGTGACTTTTTTATACTGTGTTTGACCTATATCAGTTCCCGTTGAGACGTCACTATATGGAGGTTGGAATGATTAGTTTATATACCTTAAAAGGTGTTGCGCGATCAAGTTAGATCGTTTTTCGGTTCCCTTCAAAACGTCACTATAAAAGTATAGAGTCGCCTTACGGGAATCGCAAAAGTGGCTGAACGCTTTCAAATACCAGTTCCTAAGCTAAAACTATCTTCATTCCGATTATGACGTCATATTGTGACGTCTGATGGGAACTGATATAAGTCGAGAGGTCTTAAGTGCAAATTCCGAAAAATAATTTGGACTTCAAAAATTTTGTGTAATAATTATTCTTTGAGAATTTTTAATTTTAGGCATTACGACTTTCGACATATACTTAGAGCGCGTTTCAGTACTTATGCACCTACGACCTTCGACTTAGCACTTAGACCTTCGATCTTAGCCTTAGACTTCGAACTTAGTTAACTGATAGACCGTTTCGACTTAGCATCTTAGCACTTCTTCGACCTTAGCACTTAGACCGTTCGACTTATACTTCTAGACCTCGACGCTTATATCTGGCTTCTAGACTTAGGCACTGTAGACGTTTCGACTATACTGGACCTCAAGAGACTTAGCATTAAACTTCGATTTGAGCATTATAACACCTTCGACTTATACTTATAGAACTTCGAGCATCTTTTCGAGAGGGAAAAAAAAAATTAAATAACCAAAGAAACATAACACAAAAGAGCAAGATTTTTTTTTTCCATTTTTAGACAACTTAATCTTTAACGCTAGATTCCACTCAATGTTATTAGATTTGTCTTGTAGCCTCGTCGTTTTCGAGTTTTTTTGCAACCGTAGACTCCGACTTATATCTCTGAACATTGTTCGTTGTATTCGTGATGTTTGGGTTGGACCTGCTAAATATAAAGTATCGACAAGTCTAAGAGTGCAAATTTCCGAAAAAATACATTTCGACTGTAAAATTTTGGGAAATTATTTTCTGTGATTTTTTAGGATTTTCAACAACTTAGACCTTTGGAACTTATAATCAGTTCGTGAGACTCACTAAATATGGGTTGAAGTGATAGTTTATCTAAACACAAAGTCGATTTAGTGTTTCGGCCCTTCGTGAAAGAAGTGTTGCGAGCACGATCAAGTTTAGATCGTTTTCGGGTTCTTCGACAACGTCGACTATTAGTATAGTGTCGACCTTACGGGAATCGCAAAAGCGCTGAACGCTTTCAAATACCAGTTACTAAGCTAAAACTATCTTCAATCCGATTATTTAAACAGATTATGACGTCATATAGTGACAGCCCTGATCGGTAACTGAATTATAAGGAGTCGAAGGTCTAGTGCAATTCGAAATATATTTTGGACTTTCAAAAATTTTGTGTATATTTTCTTTGAGAAATTTTTAGATTTTAGCCCTTAGAACCTTCGACTTATACTTAGACCTTCGATTTACACTTAGACCTTCGTCTTAGCACTTAGACCTTGTCTTAGCACTTGACCTATCGGTCTTAGCACTTAGACCTTCGCTTTAGAACTTTAGACCTTCGACTTAGCACTTAGACCTACGACTTTTAGCACTTAGACTTCGACTTAGCACTTAGACCTTCGACTTATACTTAGACCTACGACTTATACTTAGACTTCGACTTATACTGTAGATCTTCGACTTAGCACTGTAGACGTTCGACTTTATACGGACCTTCGACTTAGCACTTCTAACCTTCGACTTGCATGTTAAATTCGACTATACTTAGACCTTCGACTTTTCGAGAAAAAAAAAATAATACCAAAAATTAAAAAATTTTTTTTCCAGTTTTTATTTTATTCCCTTTACGCTGAGTCCACGAATGTTATTAGTTTTCCTGTAGCTATCGTAGTTTTTAGGATGTTAGTTAGACTTAGACCTTCGACTTATATCCGTTCCCTTCCTGACGTCACTATATCGGGTTAATATAAAGTGACAGTCTCTAAGTGCAATTGTCCGAAAATAATTTCGACTTGAAAATTTTTTGGGAAATTATTTTCTCTGTGTGATTTTTTAGATTTTCACACTTCAGACTTTTGATTATATCAGTTCCAGTTGAGAACGGTCACTATAGTGGGGTTGAAGTGAATAGTTTATACTCTTAAAAGGTCGTTGCGCGATAGTTTAGATCGTTTTTCGGTCCCTTCGAAACGTACTATAGATAGTGTGTGTACCAAATGCTGAACGCTTTCAAATGCCATTTACCTAAGCTAAAACTATCTTCAATCCGATTATGACGTCATATAGTGATTGGGAACTGATATAAGTCGAAGGTCTAAGTGCAATTCCGAAAAATAATTTGGACTTAAAATTTTGTGATTATTTTCTTTGAGAAATTTAAGATTTTAGCCCTTAGACCTTCGACTTATACTAGACCTTCGACTTATACTTAGACATTCGACTTAGCACTTAGACCTTTGCGACTTAGCATTAGACCTTCGACTTAGACTTAGACTTCCACTTAGCACTTAGACCTTCGAATTAGCACTTAGACTTCGACTTAGCACTAGACTTCGCGATTAATTTAGCCTCGACTTACACCTTAGACGTTCGACTTATAACCTGGACCTTCGCTAGCATGTAAGACCTTCGACTTAGCATTTAAACCTTCGACTTATACTTAACCTTGCGCCTTTTCGAGAAAAAAAATATAATACTCAAAAAATTAAAAAAATTTTTTTCCATTTTTAGAAAATATATCTCGCTGATTCCCCGAATGTTATTAGTTTTCTTTTAGCTACGTAGTTTCGATGTTTTTTTTGCCACTAAGACTTCGACTTATATCTCTGATGTTCGTTCGTTGTTTGTTGAACTAATATAATCGAAATGTCTAAGTGCAATTTCGAAAAATAAATTTCGACTTCAAATTTATTGGAAATTATTTTCTCTGTGATTTTTTAGAATTTTCCACACTTAGGATTTGACTTATATCAATTCCCGTTGAGACGTCACTATATGGGGTTGAAGTGATAGTTTATACCTTAAAAGGTGTTCGCGCGAGCACGTTAGGTCTTTTTTCGGTTCCCTTCGAAACGTCACTTATAGATAGTGTCGCTTACGGGAATGCAAAAAAGCGCTGAAACGCTTTCAATTGACCAGATACCTAAGCCTAAAACATATCTATCAATCCGATTATGACGTCATGTAGTGACGCCTGTCGGGAACTGATATAAATCGAAGGTCTAAGTGCAAATTCCGAAAATAATTTCGACTTAAAAAATTTTGTGTTTTATTTTCTTTGAGAAATTTAAGAACTTAGCACTAGACCTTCGACTTATACTTCGACCTTCGACTTATATTTAGATTTTAGCACTTAGAACCTTCGACTTATAACTTAGACTTCGACTTAGCACTAGACCTTCGACTTTATACTTAGACGCTTCGACTTAGCACTTAGACGTTCGACTTATACCTGGACCTTCGACTTAGCACTTAAACCTTCGACATAGAATTTAATACTTAGACATATACTTAATACCTTCGACTTTTCGAGAAAAAAAAATAAATAACCACAAAATTAAAAACATTTTTTTTTTTCCATTTTTACACAATTCATCTTACGGGCACGCTTTGGGGGGAATTTTTCCCCAACAACGAATGGGTTTTTATTAAGTTTCTTGTAGCTATCGTAGTTTTCGAGTTTTTTGCAAACTTAGTACCTTCCGACTTATATCTCTGAACTGTTCCGTTTCCGTTTGTTTAGTTGAACTAATATAAGTCGAAAGTCTAAGTGCAATATTCCGAAAAATCATTCGACTTAAAATTTTGGGAATTATTTGGCGCTCTTGATTTCTTTTTTAGATTTTCACACTTTAGACCTTTGATCTAATATCAGTTTCCCGTTGAGCAGACGCATCACGTGATAAGCTGAGAGGGGGGTTGAAGTGATAGTTTATATACCTTAAAGATGTTGCGCGATCAAGTTTAATGGTTGTACTGCTCCGTTTGTAGTGTTCACTATAGTGATTATTAGTACGGGTGGCTTCCGGGGAATCGCATAAGCGGCTTTACGCTTTCCATACCAGTTACCCTTAAGCTAAAACTATCTTCAATCCGATTATGACGTCATAATAGTGAAGCCTGATCGGGAACTGATATAGGTCGAAGGTCTAGGTGCAAATTCCGAAAAATATTTGCTTTAAAAAAAATTTTGTGATTATTATCTTTGAAAATTTTTAGATTTTAGCACTTAGACATTCGACTTATACTTAGACACTTCGATTTACACCCTTAGACCTTCGTCTTAGCACTTAGACCTTCGTCTTTAGCACTTAGCGACCTTGCGTAACTAGCACTTAGACTTGACGCTAAGCACTCTAGACCTTCGACTCTTAGCCATCTTAGACTGCGACCTTAGCAGCTTAGGACTTACGACTTATTTACTTAGACCTTCGAGCTGTATACTTAGGACCTTCGACTCTATTACATTAGATCTTACGACTGTACGCACTTGAGTACGTTCGACTTATAACATGAGTAACCTCGACTTTAAGTCACTTCAACCCTTCGAACATAAGCATTTTAACAGCCCTGAAACATCTCGACTGCTACGTACAGAGGTTGGCCTTTTGAAAAATAAAAAATAAATAAAATTTCCATAATCTAGGAATAATTAGTTTGTGGATGCATATATAGAACAATTTTCTTACGCTCATTCCACGAATGTTATTAGTTTTCTTGTAAGCGTCGGTAGATTTTCGAGTTTTCGCACTGATGACCACTTCGACTATATCTCTGATCTGCTCCGGTTATTGTTGGTTTGGTTGAACGTGAATATAAGTCGAAGTCTAAGTTGGCAACTGCCTTAAAAGCATTTCTTATTTCCAGTAGTTCGAAAATTAATTTACTCTGTGTTTTTCAAGATTTTCACACTTAGAACCTTTGACTTATATCAGGTCCCGTTGAGACGTCACTATGTGGGGTTAAAGTAGTGATAGTTTAAACCTTAAAAGGTGTTGCGCGCGAATTCAAGTTTAGAATGTGTTTTTCGTTCCTTCGAACGTCACTATACGGTCATGGTGTCCGCCTTCACGGGATCGCAAACGCGGCTGAACGCTTTAGGACCAATGACCCGTTACCTATAGCTAAGAACTATCTTCAACCCGATTTTAGCTCATTTAGTGACGTTTCATCTGCCCCTAGATTAAGTCGAAGGTCTAAGTCAAATTTCCGAAAAATAATTTTGACTTAAAAAATTTTGTGTATTATTTTCTTTGAGAAATTTTAGATTTTAGCACTTAGAACCTTCGATCTTATACTTAGCCTTCGATAATTAACACTTATACCTTCGTCTTCGCAGCTTAGACCTTCGTCTTAGGCACTTAGAACCTTCGACTTCGCACTTAGACCTTCGACCTATAGAACTTTAGACCTTCGACTTAGCACTTAGACTTCGACTTAGCAACACTTAGACTTCGACTTAATACTTGAATTCGACTTATACTTAGACTCTTCGATTATACTTTAGATTTCGATAGCACTAGACGTTCGACTTATACCTGGGACCTTCGACTTAGCACTTAAACCTTCGACCTTAGCATTTAAACCTTCGACTTAACTTAGACCTTCGACTTTTCGAGAAAAAAAATAAGATAACCAAAAAAATTAAAAAAAAAATTTTTATTTCATTTTAGAACAAATATCTTACGGCTGATCTCCACGAATGTTTATTAGTTTTCATTGTAGCTATCGTTAGATTTATCGAGTTTTATCTGACGTTAAGACTTCGGACTTATATCTCTGACTGCTCACGTTTCGTCTTGTTTGTTGAATTACTAATAATCCTCTCTCAAGCAACAA
>JABUQX010068939.1:0-30000 GCA_015478945.1 Trachelipus rathkii
CATCATTTTCGTCGTCCACATCAAATAACTCCTTTCACTGTCCCTGATTTACTGCCTTTACGTCTCTTTTTCCTTATTTTTCTCAACCAGCACTAACTCTTTCCCTTTCAACCATAAGTCATCCGCCCCTTCCACATTCTCGTCCCTTTCATCGTCATTCACCAAAAACTTCAATATACTGAGAGTGGCCTCAAATGATCCAAGAAGTGGCTCCACAATCCACGGGCACTCAACGCATCTGCACTGCGCTCTAAAACTCATTCACAATACCATCCCTCTCACTCTCTAACACATAACTAACCCCATTTGACCAAAAACCTTTCTATCCAACAACATAAACGGCTCCCTTCAAACTTCTCTCATAACAATCTTCACTTCATCATTCCAAACGAACCCTTTCACAATCACTCTTTCAAACAAACGGTTATCTCCTACACACAAAACTAAGCAAAAACTTCTAACTTACATTTCTCTCCACCACTAATCCCTTATGATCACTTTCAGGCAATCCCAACCTAGGTTTCACAAACTTTTCAAAATTCAACACACATACACGGAGACCATACCAGTTGCCCTATGCACAGTCATGTTATACGCCCACAACACTCTTCCCAGCAATAATTCCCATTCATTCTTCTTTTTTCACTCATTATTCGATAATATCTCACTCCAACGGTTCGTACTGTTCTCTCAGCCAACCCATTTGAACTAGGCATATACGGAACGAAAAGGTCAATCCTCCATGCTTCAATAACACCCCAATCACTCAAACAATTCCAATCAAACGGCGCTGACCAACTACAAAACTAACGTGTACATTCATCCGTCTCAAACATTCGCTTTCAGTTTACACACAACACAATTAAAAGGTAACTAATCACTTCTACTTCAACTCCTTAGAACCACATTCAGACTAGTTTTATTCTTTAACAGGCACAAGCATACGCAAATATAACTCTTATGATCCACATCACAACCATTACCTTAACATACCACACACATGACAAGTCACCAAGGTAACGAAACACAACATCACCATAATAAAAGGTTACTCAACAGTCTCGCAACACAGGAGAGTATTCACATACATTTCTCTGATACTCCCATTATCCTGACATATCCTCAACACGTATCGCTACACATCACGATCTTCGCAACCATAAGGGTTAATTAAAAAACACTCTCTCTTTTCATACATTCCCATTTAAATACATTTAAATATAAATACCCACATGTGTCCAGTACATACGATGGATCATGAAAGCTATCCCAACCGCAAACAATACCCCAACATTACAGAAAACACTGTACATACAAATCATCCTGAATCTCGCAGACTTATCCTAACTATAATATAACCACAATTCGCACATACCAACCAAAACTATTTTTCGCAATACCCTAAAATCTTCTTCAATCAACTGATCCCATCTACACACTTCCTTACCTCTGACAAGATGAACATTTTCGCAACAACAATACCCTATGAGGACATTCAACTCTTGCATCCTACTTCGAATAATCAGTTACATATACTTATGACAATTCTCATCCCCCACTACCAACTCTCACCATCCCACAAAATCAAGCCACACACACACCCCCATTGTGGATTATAAACAGCTTCTCGATTCCCTTTCAAAAAAACTTGGCATTAGCACATCATACGGACAAACCAAAGTCGTTGTTAAAAAATTAATCCCAAACAGAAAACAATAAGGCATTTGTTCTTCATCAAGCACAACAAACCTATGTTCCACCCTCCCCAATGTTCCTATCTCTACTTTCAGCAAAACTTCTTCTAAAAGCTACCTATCTCAACCCTGACCCAATCCCTTTTAATCTTTATACTGAAGTTACCTCCTAGGAATCTGCCCAGTCACTCGCTCAAGGCTCTCTCACTACAGATGACATTACTAAAGAAATCTGAGCCCCAAAGTGTCAATCAAATCCACAATATAACCCTGCCATCCAACCTTGCACTACGAAATCACTTCCATTCTTCCCGCTCTTCCCATGCTGCAGAGTACACGAGGTCTTCAATTTCTCTGTATTTCAATTCATATTCACATTCCCTCGTCATCTGCAATAATCACACTATAATCGCATTTCCTGTTTGCAACACAATACTTCCTATCATAACTAACATTTCTCTATTACCCAATGTATAAATCACCCCACTCAAACACTGTAAATGCAACTCATTTTCCACTTTGCCTATCAATACCCTCATTCCTATAAATAAACGGTTTATCTCCCACCGAAATGCACACACACATACACCTTAAATAACTGCTTCACAACAATTCACACACCCTATGCAATGGACTTCACCACCCCAGAATATACATTAGGCCTTAACAATCCTCAATACTGTCTAACCACCTATAACCTAATCCCTATTCCTGCTCAGCGTTTTCTTACACACCTCAGTCATAACTTCCTTCCGTAACTCTCTCTTATTACTCTCAGCACTCTCGATATCAAAGCCATCCTAATAGACTAAATCACCTTTAACCATAACAACACACTTTCAAACATGGAAGAATCACCCCCACCTCGACTCTCTTTCCCTATTCATTAACCCTTTAGGTAAAAATACTCAGGGATCATCACTACCTCTTCATTCCATTCTTTCCACTCACCAGCATTCTATGACATTAAATCTTGCTATAATTATACTATTTTTTTTTTTTTCCCGCAACCCCCCCAAGGGGGGAGGGGGGAACATACTAAACCAACATAATCAAAAATCAACTCAAATCTTCCAAAGTCCTTGCAAGCCGCTAATATCAACCGTCCTCATTCGCTTCAAATACACTAAGGGTTGATGGTCCGTTCGCACCACCAAACTGACACCATAAACAAACGGACACGCAACGAATTACCAGACAAAACCTCAAAGCAAGCCAACTCTCTTTTCAAATCGTGGATATAACATTTCGCTCCGTCCACATTACTAAAAGCTTTGAAACATATGCACGATTCTGATCAATAGCCTCTTTTTATAGACACTTGCTATTTTGATCAAACAACTCCCATACAAATACCCCACTTGCATACCTGTTATAAACTTCCAGTGGCCTGACATCCTCACTGTAATCGAGGTATGCTAGTCCACATCTTTTTCGCAACTTCGCTTTCAACATTTTCAAACCGCTTCACTCACCTCCGGTCATTTCCACTTCACAATTGTACTCTTCTTTTCCCAGTCAATTCAGTCAAAGGTTTCATCAATCCCGAACAATCTTTCATAAACTTCCTCCCAAACTTTACCAAACCCAAAAATCCTCTAAAGTTCTCTAACATTCCTAGGTCTAAGAAGAAAATTCCTAACCTTTTCAACAAACCATCCGCTATTCATATTAAACCCAGTCGCCACTAACCTTATGCCGAGAAATTCAACCTACACTCGCAATACAAATTCACAATTTTTCAAACCTTCAACTTTCAATCTACCTGTTCTAACTTTTTCAACACATCATTCACTAGCTTCAAATGTCAAGAAGAAGGACTTCTGTCTCACTAAAACTACATTCATCTTATAAAAACACACCATCCAACAAATTCTTACAGGGAAAATCATTCATAACTACATTCATCGCCCTCTGAAAAGCTGCCCCGGAGCATTGGCCAACCCAAAGCTTCAGGTTCCTAAACGATAAATGCACTTAGTCAGTCGAAAAGAAGTTCACACACAACCTACTACTTCTCTTCCACTGGCACTCCCTTAGAAATAATACCCACGCAACCAGATCCTTTCGTAAATACTATCATTCCAATAATACTATACACACCATTTCTGAGCACTAACACCATAGGGAAACCTATCTTTCACCGTCTTTTCATTCACCTACGATAATCAATACATTAAGCCTCAATCGTCCATCAGCCGCTTTCGCACAGGCACATCGGCGGCTATTCCAAGGACTTTACACTCTCTTCCAACACACCTATCGCTCTAACTCCTCACACTGCTCTTCAATCTCATTCGCAACAGGGGAGGAAAATGACGAGGCCGCTGATATATGGGGGTGTCCTCCGATAATATAATACAATACGGAAATCCAGGGGCAATGCGCACCCCCAAAATCCTTCATCGCTAATTGCTTATGCGCTCCTCTCCTTTGCCCACAAACATTCGTACAATCTTTGCCTCCTATACTTCATTCAAGCCCTTCAGGCAATCGGCCACTTTTGTCAAAACCATTTCATCATACACCCAATTCTTTTTCTTTCTTCTCAAAATCACCAGCAAACACACAGCATTCATATCCCTCTCGAAGCTCTTACAACCAAAACCGAATACCAACTGCTAACCACATCACAACCCTGCCTATACCTCTCACTTCTCTTTCTTTCACATTCAGGCACCTTCTGCAGGACATACCCTAGGAATTATTCATATAACTAATATACCGAAATCAAAATACATTCGCACATCTTTTCTATATCTATCATCATAACCATCCACCAGAAAACCATGCTATTTGCGTCTACATCCAACACCTACTTCGTTATTCCATCCTACTTTCACCACTCACTACATACACATCAGGTTTTTCAAAGGGGAACAATATCTTCCAGAGCAAACACTTACACACACCTTTACCAATTTCACTTACCATCAACCCTACCTTATTCACATTACATCTGACATCTCCCCCTTATTCAAACCTTTTCTCTATCATCAATTCCGATCCGGATGGATAAACTATCATTCACACTCAAAAACTTTATTAACCTAACAACACATCATAAACTAAACAATTTATACCGTTAATCACATAAAAATCAGTCTCTTCCATACCCTATTTCCACCAAATCCTAAACACTCTCCCTAAAATTTAGTCACTACCGGTATCAATATGTTGCTTATCCCCTTAATCCCCTTTCCTGACTCTTTCTGGTCCTCCCTTATATTCATTCTATTATACACACTTTTATACACTACACTGACCATACACCCAGTATCAATCAAAGCTCTCACCTCAATACCTCCACAATAAACTTTAATACTCATGCACTCATCCACCTGACTAGCCAAAAACACATCCATACTCACACCATTTCTCACAACTTGCACTCCATTCACATATGAGGGCCCACCATCTGTAAACCCTGCCCTTCCTCGTTTCCCGGCACAGTCCCCCTAACCTGATTATTCAAATTATTCATACTCACCCCGTCATTCACATTCACAGTCCTATTACTGGTTACTGCTGCTGCCGGAACAATATTGGCAGTACCCCCACTACTAGCCATAGGCCTACTGCCTTCCAAACCAATCACTCCCTGGTACCCTGGATTCTTACTTCCCTGACGTCTAATACTCCAACACATTAAAGCTAAATGCCCCATTTGCCCACATTGAGTACATGTATTCCGAGGAACCCTACACATTCTTGAAAAATGCCCCTCAATTCCACAATTCCCGCATACAGGCTTTCTCACTCTTCCACCTTGCTGACAATCACGTGCCCAATGGTCCATACCTCCGCACCTCCTACACCCAGCCCTTTGCGGGTCTGTGCAGTTCATGGCCATATGGCCCACTTGCCCACAACTGAAACAAGCCCCATTCGCCCACCTGCATTCTGAAATCATGTGTCCCATCTTACCACATCTGAAACACTTCACGCCCCTATTACCTACGTTCTCTCTGTTCCCGATCACATTTCCTTGGTTATAACCCCCTATATCATTCACTTGTGCATTTACATTACCCCCCATTGGTCTACTTACATACACATCACCCGCATTCACCTGTCTATCATTACCTCCACCCCCATAAAAATCCTCTAAGAACTTCACCATCACCTCATAGGGGTTTGCTCTCAGAGCATCTCTATATGACCTGTACTGAGGCGGTGGTGAAGCCCTTTCATTCACTCCCCTGCCACTATAAACATCCCGTCTTTCATTCTCCTCTCTCTCCTTCTTACCTTCCAAAACTCTCTATCCTCTACTAGCTCAAACCACCTCCTTCCAACGTAGTCGCTCTCCCGCCCATCTCATTTTCTCTTTTTCTCCTTGCATTATAAATTCCGCACTGCGGGATGGCAATGTTTCTAAAAAATTCTTCAATTAACCTTTTATTATCACTCACATCCTCATTCCCAAATTTCATTCGCGCCAACGTTTCCAAACGATGGGCATACATATCTAATCTTTCACTCTTTCCCCTTCTAGCTTTATCAAAATCATGCACTTTTCGATATTTTACCCCTCCTTTCATTTCACTCTTTCCACTTGTTCCAATATTCTCTCTTTTACCACTTCATACCTCGGCTCACCCATACTAGCAATCGCCTTATAAAAATCAAGCATTCGTCCTTCCAAAAACTCCCCTAACTCTTTCACCCAAAACACTTTATTTTCATCGAATTTGTCCTTACAGTATCTTTCATACTCCAAGAAAAATTCACCCACATCCTTAGTCCCGTAAACATTATATTTGTTGATTCTAGGAATGTCCCTAATAAGTACACTCCTAGAAACTTTGACATTGGAGGAACTGGACGAGTCCTCTGACTTGATATCGTCACCATCATTCACTCCCACTTCCTCATTTGTACTGCTGTATAAAGAGTCTATACTTTTACTCTTAGCTAGCACTCTTCTTACATTCCTTCTATTCTTTGACGTCTTCTTCGTCTCCTTTCTCTCTTTTTTTCTTGTCTTCTTTCCCTCTCTTCTCATCCTTCTTTTCATCCAAACCATCTAATCCATTCACAACCTGTCCACCATTCCCTTTCACATTCTCTATTTTATCTACTATCCTAGGAGTAGAGGTTACCTTCTGTTTTTCACCTTTCTCCTCAATCACTTTTGCAAATCTCTGGTTTAATAAGTCATCCACCCACACGAGAAGCCATTAACTCATCCACTCGTGAAGAGATTTTCTTCTTCCATGCTCTCGTCCATTCGTTTGATTAGCTCTTTCATTCCTTCGGACAATTCTTCTGCCACCTTTACTCTATCATTCTCTTTTTCCTTCTTTCGAAATGCTTCCTTCCATCTTTCAACCTCTAACTTCATTTCCTCTACTGTACTCATCCTTACTGTCTATTTGTCCCCTTTGTCCTCCTGTTTAAGAAATGCCCACGTTAAGAGGGTGCAGAAATATGTGGTGGTTCGATTCTCCACAATATGTGGTGGGGCGATCCCGCTCACTATCCAAATTGTCGTGGGTCTATCCTAACGAGAAGAATAAAACACAGGAAGACAAAAAAAAAAGAAAACACAGAACAACCAAAACCAATAAGAATTTATTTAAAAAAAATCACAACACAACTAATTCTTCTCCACACAACACCCAATATTTATATAGTCCGATACCAATATTACTATGGTCAAATACCGATACCGATACAATCCGCCGATACCGATACAATCTGCCGATACCGATACAATCTGATACCGATACCTACACAATAACCTTAATTCTAAAAATATTAACCTTAATCCTAAAAAATAATAACCTTAATCCTACAAAATATAACCTTAATCCTAAAAAATGTTTCAAAATCTCAAATAAATCATTGAGCATAAAATATATAAAAATACAAATTTTATTTTGTTCTCTTTAATTGTTCAATTATTTTCTATCTTTACTTCATATAATAGTCCGTGTTTTTTTTCACGTTTAGTGTCTTTTCTATTTTTTTTTCTTTTCAACTTTGATCAATTTTAATCAACTTTATCTTTTTTATCTAATTTCTAATAGTCCTTTTTTTCTAATTTTCTAAAAGTCCTTTTTTTTCCTTTTTCTAATTCTCTAATCTAATAGTAATGGTCTTTTTCCTTATTTATAATTTTTCAATAAGTTTTCACTTTAGTCATTATTTACAATAGGCGCAGAGTTCTCATTTAAATCTTTCAAGACTACATCTGTTAGTTTCTTAACGAGGGAAATATTACCAACTGTAAACAAATATGAGATTTTTTCTGCCGAACATTGTCAATTTATAAATATGATACAATTATGAGGTTAATTTGAAAACTTCTTGCAAAACTTCTATGATAAGGCAGACCAGCATAAGCCTAAAAAAAAAAACTGGAAAGAGAACAAAAATTCCTAAATCATTACGGATAAAGATATAAACAATAAAACAAAACCACTGTGTGCATAAAGAAAAACTCGGGTTACAATTTGGAGAGAAAAAAAAAAGAGTAAACAAAAAAGTAAAGCTGTTCAAAAAAACAAAACGTAACATCCAACAACCACCCTTGTAGCTTCCTAATAGGAAATTCGGAGCTCCGCGCGATGAGCAGAAAAGAAAGAAACAAGGTAAAAAATCAAGGAACGAAGATAAATAAAGAAACGATAGTGACCAGTAATCTTATCAGGTGAGCTCGTCACCCCCCACTCTGATTCACACACCATCACTCCCTCAATCACTCATCCTACAATCCCTCATTCCTCAGCTACACAATCATATATTTTGGTAAGTTTCATATATAACTACCCATTAACGTGCTTTATCCCCTATGCAAGGGGTAACACAAGATGACCACAGGGAAATTCGAACTTTCAAGGCCGGGCTATCCAAGACCCAGCGACCACCAACGTGTTTGCTTAGTCGTTTTAATTATCATGCCCCAGGTAGATAAATAAATAAATATATAATAAGAATAAAAGCAATGAACAATTAAAGAAATATCTTAACAACACAAAAGAAAATATTACTCTCTTTACCATACCTGGAATCTCACTTTGCAATTCACCAAGTGGCCTACCTGTACTATCATTTCCACCTATCTCGCGACTTATTGATTCTTTAAACATAACTTACCTACCTACAATTTACCAACAACACCATGCATCAGCGTGGTTTAGTGGATATAAACTCAAGCCCCATGTGCGTCCTCACGAAACTAAAAATAACAACTCGTCCGAAAGCATATTACACCCAAACTGCCTAGCTACTTGTGACCTAATATATATATAATATCACCAATAAATTATGCAACATATTATGTTCAAAATGTGTTATTTCAGATTCTCAGGACCAGCACTTTCTGAATGCGAAGCTCTCCCTAACTCCATTCATTACCATATGCTTTTCCAACCAAGATTTCTGACTCAGACGATGGTTCACCGAAACTACTGCCAGGAAATTCAACCTTCAACAGATTAAAACCATACATACCAGAGGATCAAAATTACTAAGCTCCCCATCCTCATCACACAAGCAAAAACTCGGTTGGTGATCAGGTTCTGGACTTGTATTTGTTTAAATCGCAAGTATGATAGTGTCCTAGGTTCGAGATGCATAAGTGGTATTATTTGACAAAACAATAGAAGCTAAATTTAATTTGTCCCTTCCCTGGATATTAATGGACGGTTTCTGAGTTGGGTATTACATATGTTGTATTGATATAAAAAACATAAATATAAGTATAAATATGATTTTGAATGTTTGCATAATTTAAAAAAGTTTTCTTCTATATCGGGTCAGCCCATGCTGTTAAGAATCCAAGGAAACATTATGAAACATGTCACTTATAGTTTTGTAAAGCTACAAGTAAGACGGAAACACCTTATAGCGAATCGGTGTCGAACTTGAAAGTTTTTGGGCTTCTTCTCGGTCTTCAGGATGGCGTGTTACGAAAGTGTTGCTTTTTTTTTTTTTTTTTTTTTTAATGGGGATATTCCCCAGCTACTAATGAACATTGCTTAGTCAAGACTGGCCCAAAAGAGGGAAAATATCACCTCCAGGATAAGCAAAATCTTTAATTAGTGAGCTTTACCGAATTATCTTATCGCTCTTTGCATTTAAACTAAAGACTTTATGATGAATATTGTGGAAGCTATTTATAAGAAAGATCTTTAAACATTTATTCTTCAATGTTTTCCAGACTAAAATGAACGAAATTAAAAGCCCGAGAACATAATTCACCGGTTCTCAAAATCAGAAATTTTACTATATTTTATAGTTTATAATATACCATAATTTTGAGAAAAATAATATTATATTATTATAATAAGTTATATTATATATATTATATATATTATCCTAATATATATATAAATATTATTATTATAATTATATATATATTTAGCTTAATATAATAATAGGCACGAGAATATATATTGATATGTATATATATAATATATATAGAAAAGAATTATATATAAATATATATATAAATATTATATATATATATATATATATAGTATTATACTATAATTTATACCCTGATAATAATAATAATATAAAAGATGTAAATATACTAAAGTCAAAATTACTCAAAATTTGTAACAGTTCATAATCTCTACTCAGAAATTGTCGTTGAAGAGGATTAATGAGTAACATCTTCGGTCAGCGAAAACTTTAAAATTCAAAATAGAAAAATAAAACCTGTTACCCCACATTAAATATTTATTTATATATCATTATATAATATTTTCAGAATATATATATAGTATAAATCAGATATTATATATATATATAATATATATATATATATTTATAATGTATAAATATATAATACTAAATATAAAATGAAAGAATAAACTGTGAAATGAATAGGGATTGGCTTGAGACTGACGCTTATCTAAATTGTTACTGTATTATTTATACTAATATATATATACAGAAATTTTTTGTTATATCAAAATCCATATTTCAGTTCACTTCGTTTGGTAATAATTCTTTCTGTTGAATTTATGCTCTATTCTGCTCTCCATATTAATTTAGTTTTTATCTTTAGTCACTTAAAAACCTTAAGATGTAATAATTTGTCTATATGTATAAAATATATTTTATATACTCTACGAATTTTATTCTTTTAACGAGAACTTTCACTTAAATTTATAATTTACGTAAAATAATCTGAAAACTTTGGAAAAAGATCTTGTGTAACATGATGAATAAGGGTCTGCAGTCGTCTAATACATATTTACCCCAAAGTCATTTTTATCTTTTCTTACTTTTTCTTTCTCTCATTATCTTCTCTCCCAATTCTAACTCTCTTTTAATTATACTTACTGTGAGATACTCAAAGTCTCTCTCAATAATCTGCTCGTCTAATAACTTTCTATCTATTCTCTAATCTCTACTCTAACTATACTCTCATCTTTCACATATCTTCTCTCGCTTTACATACTCTAATCAATACATTCTTTCTTTCTCATTCTCTCTTCTCTGTGCATTCTAAGTCTCTCTCCTCCTCTCATCACAATCTGCTCACTCTCTCGTCTTCTCTTACTGCTGTGCTCTCTCTTCTGCGTTTCTCTTCTCGTCTCATTCGTCTCTGTCTTGCTCTCTCTTGTTCTTTCATATGAGCAACAAGAGTGCTCTCTCCAAAGGTGGTCTATATTTACCTAAAAGAACGTCATGGAGATGTGAATATCCTTTTTTGATAATTCCAGATCTACCATACAAGGTGAGTATCGAATTATCATAACTCAAACTCCCTTTTATTTTGTTGGTTTTATGAAAGTGAATAAATATTGCGCATAATATTATTTTTTCTGTCATTCTCATCAAGTATGAAATTTTTCAGTAGTGATATTTGAGTACGGGGATATTAACTAAGAATTTTTTATATTTATATATTATTATGATCATATTAATTTTTTGTATTATAAATAGATTTATGTATAAAATTACTATTTGGTCTCGATCCATGGAATAAGGATTATATTGATATATAAAAAAATTTGTTGAGAAATTTAATGTTTTTTTTTTTTAGTATACATAAAAAATATATAATTTAACTTTAAATCTAAGGATTTCTATTCACGACTAACATATACGCTCTTGTAAATAAATATTTGATGGTGATCTAGGTATATAATAAAGTAGTGATGTAAAAAAAATAAATAATTACCTGCTAATTATTTATCCCTAGTAACTCGAGCTAGGACTATTCCTTATTCCTAATCCTGATAGTTTTGGTGAATATATAGTAATAATTATTTTTTTCCTCTTATTTCTTATGCATTGATCAACATCATAATATTTTCAGAGCGTATATGTAGTCGTGGAAGATACTCCTTTATTGTTTAAATCATTTTTTGTATATTCCAAAAAAAATTCTTTTTTTAAAATTTCCCAAAAAAAAAATTCTTTTTTTAATAAAATTTTGATTCTCAAAATTTCGGTGGAAACTAATTGACATAACAAAAATAATACTATATCTAAATAATAATTAAAAACTATGTGATATCTCCTCTACTATTTCTTACTATGGCTTATTAGTTTTTTCTGTGAAAATTTCATCCTTATGATCTAGAATGACCAGTGGATAAAAATAAAATTATCGTAATTTTTCATTTTCTCAAATATATAAACCAAAATAAGTAAGGCTTGAAATTCGACCATTAGTTTAGAGTAAGATCTGGAATCAAAAATCAATATTTCATCTTATGCATTCTGTTATCTTTAGAATATTAAATATAGATATAATAAGATTGAAACTTTGTTAAGGGTCCTCAAACCCCCAGATTGTCTCTAGAGATTGACCCATTACAAAACCTATTCAAAATAGAAGTAATATTGTTTTCATCCAGATTGACAATCAACTACTCACAGAAAAAATACTCAATTTGAGAATTATTTTTTCTCTTTTTGACATTTGAAAAGTTGTCATTTTGACGACTTGTCATTTTGAGGACTTTGCATGCTCAATTTTGGACTCACCGGTTTATTGTACTGTGACACCTGAGAAGTGTTGGTTTAGTGGGTTGAAAAGTTTTATCTTGTTGATGTAAGGTAGTTTATTGCTTGGGAGTGAGGGTACTCTCTATATTAGTTATATGTCAAAGTTATATTCTAAGTCATTTAATAAATAAAAATATTTATTATATGAGGGCTAGTGAATAATCTTAATAATAGATGTATTTATTTAAAGCTTAGGGTATTTACAAATATATAAATACTTTTCATGAAATTAATTTTTATAAGACACTAAAAAAATAATAAAACCTAGAAACACGTTATATATATAAATAGTATCTAAGAATAATTAACAACAGTATTTATTATTTTATATTTTTAGGTATTTTTACAAAAATTATATAATATTTACAAAGTCTCAGTAAATGTGAATGAAAAAACACCTGATAACAGACGTTATAAAAATAGGTCGTGAATAAAAATCCTCTCTCTAAGTTTGCTTTTATAATTTTGGTATCAAAACTTGTATAATAGAAATATTTTAATGAATAATTATGCTCCTATTATTCGGTTATTGGGGCTAACTACTTTAATAGTCAAAATCCTCATGATATACTCAAATATATCAGTGAATATTTTACCTATATATATATATATATATATATAATAATTAATTTAAGATGGATAACTAATTTAGTAATTATAAAATAAATTGCAAATTATCATAACCTATATAATTTGATATTTTTATACTCATAATAATGATAATAATCTATATCCTCTCATCCTAACAACACGAGATGGTTGTGTCAATGATGCCCCATGCGACTTGTTTGGTTGGAGATTTGGGACCCCATTTAGCCCCTACCTAAAATGGACATTATAAGAGAGTTCAATTACTATTATATCCACGACACAGGACTCTCCTTTGAGTGATGAGCTGGAAGGAAACCATATGGGACAGAGCAAACTATACGCTCTGACCTTTTCCTTATGTATGTGACATCCCCTCTCACACTTAGAGAACTGGGTTCATTTCTTCTCGGAGAGAGTGGATTGTATTCATGTTTAGTTCCTCAATATATATCATATTTGTTATCATACTGGCATTTGTATTCTTTCCACTCTCATTCTCTCAACAACTATAATAAAAGATCTTGTGGTATTATTCTCTAACATTTTTTGGCTCATAACCCGTCGCCAATCCCTTTCTTTGTACTAATTATGTTTTCGCAAAAATCTTTTCTCGAAATCATACAGTATATGGAGTTAATAATCAGGTTACCACTTTCGCACAAAATGCACTAACAAACAGTGAGGGAGCTTTCGAGTTTTTCTCTTAGGACTTCTCTATAATAGGAATAAATAAATTGTTAAAAGATTAAACATAAGAATAATTATAAAAATAAAATAAAAGTATAGCGGTTTTGAAATTCGATACATTGCTGTAAGTACAATATTTATTCACTCAATAAAATAAAATTAAAAAAAATAACTATACCTACGTGTGACATTTTTTGTGCGTTTATATAGGAAAACCATTATATGTCAATTATATTTCAAGTTTACAGTCTTATTCGTAAATAATATAGTAAATTGACTCTTATGAAGTTGTAATAACTCGTAAAAAAAAATATCAATAAATAATTAATATATACTACTAAACTGCATATTCTGAAACATAAATCTCTAAAAATATGGCTAATACGAAACAATGTAACTACTAAGATCATACTATGTAAAAAACTACTCAGAAAAATTTGAATATACGTTTTAGATATATAGTAGTATATAAATAAAAATAAAATTAAGCTTATGTACTCTTTATGGCTCGTTTGAGCTCTTTCCTCTCACATTCCAAAACGTTGTCTGAAAATATTATAACGAATTTATGTGGTCCTCCATTACTTTAACACCGCGCATGTGTGCGCTTAGAAATGGTTATCTTATACTGAAAAACAAGGATATATGGCACTATATTGAATGCCAAGGTAACATCACCCAACTTGTATTGAAGTCTACTATATAATTACGGATATGTGTTATTCAATAATAAAAGATTTCTCTCACTATATACAACAACCAAATGTATCTGCAGAACAGAAACAAATTCGTGTAGATACACAAACCAATCTTTGACACCTCGATAACCAATATCTCCATATAAGCTCTCCCTAAGTGCTGAGTATCAAAAATTACATTTTAGTAACGTATAAATCAACAGGGTGGTCAAGAGCTTACATTTCTTCTAATTCTCCTGCCATGTAGATGTTTTCTCTTTTATATTTCTGTTCCGCTAAAAACCTCTTTAAAAACTTTTATCATATCTGGGCAACAAATTTAACTAATTTAACTGATACTTTATACAGGTTTGAGTATACTATAAAGTGTACCATCTCTTATTCCTGTGATTAATTCTCTTTTAAATTTTTAATATTACAAATCATAATAAATTAATAAAATAATAATAATAATAATAATAAATAATAATAAAAACATAATCAATAATATATAGATAAGTAATAATAATAATCGAATAATACATAATTATATTCAACGTAGTTGAAATATAAATAAAGTATTATTTAATATTCAATTTCTATCCATATAAGCACTCAAAATAATAATATCAATACTATCAATTCTATACTAAATAAGTAAATAATTAGATATAAATTAAGTTGGTCTAATAAATTAGTTGGATACCATTTATTATTATTTGTGACATTTTTGTTATTATTTCACTGAGACATTTTTTCATATAGGAGCTACTTTCTTTATTATTTATCTTATTCATATTCATTTATTAATTCTCTCTCATTATTATCTATCCTTCTCTGATCTACTTCTCTCTCTCTACTCACTCTACTCTCTATTTCTCTCTCATTCTCATTTTCATAATACCAACATAGTCAATTTGTATGTTTCTCTCCAATATATCAATATTCTCTCTTCTTCTCACTCTATTTTTATTTATTTATTATTGTTCGAGTTTGGTTATTCTCATTATTATTATTATTGGTTCCACAATTATTTTTAAATTCTCAATCAATTAATTTATGATATTAATTTTGAGTTATTTATTATTTTTTTCATATACTTCTACCACTAGACATAAATACTAGATTGATTATGATTTATATATATATTTTATTATTTTTTAACGTGGGAGGGAGGACTAATGATAATAAATTGTAATTGTAATTTTAATTTATATATTCTTATATTCACACATGCTAGTAATAAAAGAATAAATTTTTATTCATTATGACTACATTTTTATATTATTTATATACTTATTATTATTATTATTTATTATATTATTTAATTTATTTATTATATATTATCTAATTTTATTATATTATACTGATTCTTTTTTCAATCATTGTATTTATTATATTTGATATTATTTAAAACCTTGATGATGTATGAGGAGCGAGAAATTTGGAGAGCACTTGGAAGATAACTCGTGTCATATTGTTAAACAGATGAAAAAGAGAGAGGTAATTGAAATAAATTGTATTGAATGATGTGATTTCGAGAATAGTATTGCTTCCTCTGCATTTTTATAGTTTTATTTCATGTCCGGTTCATAGGAAGAGAAGATGAGAGATAGAGATAAGTAAGTAGAGGCTACGAGATAAGATATAGTATATTGAAGATATAGATGAGTGAATAACTACGATGAGATAGTAAGAGAGATATAGATATATAGAGATACGGATATAGTAAGTGAGTCGTATATAATAATATGAATAGATGAGAGAGATATTAGTTATATGAATTTGATATTTGATAGTTATACAAAATTGTTAATAATTATTAGCCTACAATTGACTCTTATCTATAATACATATTACTCAATATATTTAGATTTTATATTATTATAATATATTAGTATATTAATTCTAATTATAAAACTATACAACGTATAAAGTAATAAAATATAAATATATAAATATATAAAATATATCTTATATATTAATAATATAAAATATATAAATTAATAGCAAAGAGGGTACTTATTTTAACTTTAAAAAATTAATTTAAATTATAAAACTTACTATAAAAAAATATTTCCTTCACATTTTTCTCATTTTGAGTTGTTTTTTATGTTTTCCTATTTGTATTATTTGAATAATAGATATAGAGTTGAGTTTATTTTATATATTATAATAATATATATTAGTATGATTTATAAACTATATATAATATTATATATATGCAGATAAATTAATTAAATATATATAATGATGACCTCACAAGTTTAATTATAAAATAAACTAAGACTAAAGACTGAATAATATAAAAATATAAGTAATAAAATAAATACCAGTCAACTCATAATAAAAATTAAATATTTATAATTAATTATATAATTAATTATTTAAATTTAAGAGAAATATTTGATAATATATTATTAAAAGTAAAGACCGTTCATAATATACCTAAAATAAATAAATAGTCGTTTAGCCTAGCAGTAATCCACATAAATCAAGTGAAGTGTATTCGATCTATCACTCCATATACAAGTCAAACAGCCATTCTTATAATGAGCAATTTTGCCTAATAATATTTTACGGGTATAATTTACTACCGACTTGAGGATATATATTATATATATATATATATATATATATATATATATATATATTACTAATAGTGATTATATATACTAGCGTGTGTGAGGGTATTTAGGATATATGGTTAATTTATTTTGATTATTATTGGTAGAGTAGTGTTACTTTGACGAGGGTATAATAATATATATATATATATATATATATACATAATAACGCATAATTGTTAGAAATAAGAAGTATAATATAAACCTATTTAGCAATAATTATATTTTAAAATTATATAATATTTGTATATGGAAAATAATATCATATAATAAGGGTGAGTATAATTTTCTGAATGAATGATATTAATATCCTATAGTTACTAGAATAAACTGCAACTCGTGTATAATTGTGTGGAACTGATGTCTCGTCGATAAATTTTAGGTTTTAAAAAGTGATTTTAGATTTTGTATAATAATAATTAATAAACAGTTTATTAATTTAAGTGTATATAATAATAATAATGAATAATAAATAATAATAATTAATAATTAATAATAATTAATAAAATAAAATATATGTATAGTGAATAATTAATAATAATATTATATAGATTAATAATAATAATAAATAATTAAATAATACTAATAACATAATAAATACATAATAACATAAAATCTATAACTTGAGTGGGTGAATAAATGCATAAGAAAATATATATTAACATAATTAATATAAATTTTTAAATGAACCTAATAATAATAATAATCGAAATAATGATAGTAAATCTTTTGAAATGATTACATTTCTGAAGCCCATGATACTGCAATAATCTCTCACATCCTTAACTTTCAGTCCAACTGTATTTTTCACAGTGTTAATCCTGACTTGAGTTGTCGAAAATAGCTAATATGCCACACACAACACACACACTCACACCACACTGAAGAGAGCAACACAGCACACACACAACTCAGAACTACCCACGCACACGCAACACACACATCACATACACGCAACACACACATTAACCTACCACACACACACACACGACACGCACACACACACACACACGTCTGCCTACCTACGCATCTCACTACAACAACACTTCAACACACAGTATTATATACATATTTTTAGTATAATATCCATTAATAGAATAAATAGATACAAACATATGAATTTATATTCGCTATATAATAGCTGCAGCTAGAGTATGGATCCTAAGTATATATGTAAGTATTTATAAATAATATAATAAGATTCCTAGAAAAAGAATTCTTTTATTAAATATAATATATAACGTATATAAATATATATCTATATATATAGGTTGATGCAATAATAATATATGTAATTATTATTATTTATATAGTAATTATATTTATATTATATATATATATGACATTGTAAACAGTGGCGTGAAGTTAGTTACGCCCCTGCTCACCATATATATAAGATAACATGAGTGTCGTATATATATATAAAATTAATGATGAACATACAAATATAATATATATTAATATAAGTATAATACGTATATATATATATAATATATATATATATTACTATTACTATACTACATAATATATACTATATAAATGAGTAATATAAAAACATTAACCCTCAATAATAATAAATATTTTGATTATATTAATATGATTAATCCTTAGTATTATGTGTTATTTATAATTTATGTTGGCCATCAAATAGTAGCTATATTATCCTCCAGTGATCACTTAACATATAATTTATTTATTATATTCTGTGACAAGACGCAGAGTTTTTTATTAACTCGATATAGAAGCCATAAATCAGTGCCACAATGAGTTACCTCTCTCATTATGTCTTATAAATCTCTGAAGTCTGAATAATATCTAGACTCGTATATATCGTCTCTTCTCCTGTATATAAGCCAATAGTTACTGACACTTGTTGGTTACAAATAGAATTAGATATAATATTGATTCTTATATTGTGTTCCTATTCGTGTATATTAGAAATATATAATCTTCGATATAAGAGATTTACGAAATGTATATATGAGATAGATAGATTAGATAGATAGATAGATAGAAGATAGACTAGATCAGGCAAATAAGATAGATGTAGAGTAGATAGATAAGATAGTGACAATCGATAGATAGAATAGATACAGAATAGATAGAAAAATAAGAGTACAACTCATACTCTTTAGCATATAGAAATAGATAGTAATATACCATGTTGAGGAGCTACTCTCTCCCTTGGGTTTTTGGGAGCTCTTCGTACCTGCTCAGGACTTATATGTAGTTTGACACCCTCCTTGATTAGGGCTCTAGCTCCGTGAGCGGTTCGGTGTGTTGTATCTATGGATTAAAAAAATGCGGTAGTAGATAGAGTAGATAAGAATAGTTGGAATAAATAAGATAGAATAGTTCACTTCATAGAGTGACGAGTGAAGAGTAGGCGATATGTATATGATAGATTATATCATAGATAGATATGGATAAGTGACTAGATTAGAGATTTAAGATAGGTATTCCGTAAACCTATACTGCTCCTTAAGTTAAATTATCTATAATTGTTTGATGAAAAGACAAATAAAAATATTTATATATAGCTAAATAATTGGAATTAGGTTTTTCAATTATTAGTTGACAGGAGAATTGTTACCTGTTGTAGAGTAATATAATGTATTTGTAATATGAAAACGTAGTATCAGATATATAGATTATATATATATATATTATATATAGTATATAATTATAGATATGAGTATAATAACATCTAAAATTTATATTATTTATATTGATATTGATTATAGATTAATAGAGCGGATATAATTATATTCTAGTATATCCATGAGAATCTCAATAAAATAAGCTATATTAGATAATAATACTTATAAAGTTATATATTGTATACTATATACTCCTTTTTAATAAATTATCCTGCTAGTTTACTCGCAATATTGAGCTATATCTATATACAAACAGTATGAGTTAGATTAGTATAATAGGTGAATCATGTATATAGTGATGTTATGTGGAGATACAGTATGCCCCATATTGTGACGAATGACTTATTTATGAAATATTGACTCTTTATTAGGTACAGAATAGATCCTATTCTAAATATATAACAGTGGAAAAATATGTTTCATACATAAATGTGAGTGAAATACCTATATACTAATATATCACAGGCATATAATCTTTAAGTAATATTTCTATAGTATATAATTGTGAAGTATATGTATATTATTCTTTAGTAATTGTCCCTTGTTATGATTTATCTAATGTGATTAGTTTTAATAAGTAACATACTCTTTGCTATGAGCATAATATTGAAAAACCTCAAAGAGGTTAGTAATAATATAAATAATGTGCCAGATGGTCTTTTTGTTGTATCAATATATTATTGAGAGTAGTTAGAAGAAATAAATGTGAAGTAAATTTCATCCAAATCTCAAAAATGATTGAGCTAATATACTCTCAAAATTATAATATATTCACATATTAGTTATTCACCTATACACAACGTCTCAGAATGTGGACTCTCGTGTTACACAGAGCTTCACACAGTGAACACACTCGCGATACTTTCTGCGTGATAAGACCTTGGAAAATTCCAACCGGGAAGTTCCGCCCTCGGACCAAGCTCTTTGGACTCTTTCTCACAACACCTTAACATTATTCATGACTCTTAATATAAACTTTGTGTCTTGATTAACAAGTGGATTACAGTCTCGTGCTGCAATAGAAACAAGTTGATACCCATAGACATATTGTAGAGTGGCTCGAGAGACCACCTGATTTAAAGGCCTGGTGCTCAATATTTGAGGCACAGACATTAGTAAGGGTATTAATAATAAATAATTTTAAAGTGAATCTCTTAGACTCATACATAAATTGTCATAATTAGCTCATAGAGCAAATGAATAGGTATTAGATGAGGATAATGAGTTTAATAATAACTCAGGAACTGATGTAGAATAACTTGACCAATGCGTAAAAAAAATTTACACTGACAATATATAATATATATAACTTAAATATAATCAGTATTATGTTGAGAAGAGATTTTAACTCATGTATATGACGGAACTATTATATATGAGCCTGTTTCACTAATACTTCTTATATACATATCGGTGCGAGAGTTTGCTGCTGTGTCCTCTCTCTCATCGATTAAGTGGATATGTTGTAACTGTGCATTGGTTTTGCGTACAATAGTTTATTAGCATGTTAGTTAGGTCTGGTGTTTGGATAAATACACGCAAAGAGCAAATATTTTTCGTCTTCTCGAGCGATTCAACAAATCTATTTCTTGTTTTGCAAGTTGTATATCTCATAGTGCGTACTCGATGTGCAATAAAACTCTTTAATACACAAAAAGTATTGAGTGTTGAAAATGGCATGAGAATATGGACTACTTTGGGGCAATCGTCTCTCTATAACTACTCATAGAGAGAGACTCGCATTTTGTAATGGCTGAGAGCAAAAAATATACTTAAGCATGCTGAATTAATTAACAGTTCTTCATCTGAGGAGAGTTATAATGTTGTTCAGTAAAGATATCTCTCACTCGCAAAGATCTATTATAAAATCCTCCGCTCTCAAATACAATATTAGCCGTGAATTTCACTTTCCTTCTCAATTATTATACAGAATGAATGAATAATGTCTGAGGAAGTTCATTCATCGGTATAACAAGAATGCGCTACTCATAGATTATTTATACCGGGAAAGAGAAGGAAATAAGTACTTATTTAACTCCTGCATCTTGCTCAAATTAGGTATAATATGACAAGTAAATATAGATTTTTATACTTTCCTTCATCTCATTTATAATCTATTTTTACTCGAAATAATTTTTAATACAGGTTATGATAAATTTTTGATAAATAATCACTTTTTCTCATAATTGCTCAGACTTCCTAAATGAAATAACTATCCTTTCTCATGAAACCTTCATTTCATTGGTGATTGAAGATAACTGTGTTTCTTGTTCGTCTCCATGTAATTGATAGATATTTAATATCATTTTAGTGATTTTACTAATAATATTATCTGACAGATATGAACAGATTGTAAAACTAAACCAATCCATCATTTATTATTTCTTTCAGCAGAACCTAGAAAATGCATCAGGTTTCTCTTCTCAATAAAAAAAGACTTTTATTAGTCATCAGCTATGAGTGTAGAGAGCGCGAGGTCTCAGAACTTCACACGAGATAACTCAATGAGAGATTAATAGCTGAGCTTGGATCAGCATGTAACTTTAAAACTATATCAGCTACAGAGGAAAATAAATAACATTTTGATTTCAGCAAGCCATATTTTCATTCGTGTTGAAACTTTAATAAAATTTATTTTACTCTAATATTTATTCAATAAAACACCTTTAAATTATTAGTATAATCTTTAGGTTCGACACGCATCGTTACTTTTCTTCCATCACCTTCCAATTCCTGCAAGTAATACGAGTAGGCAAAGAGCTACCAAATAGTCTGTTTTGTTTTTATTTGCCTCAATGTTCAACAACTAATATTCTCTCTAATATTTATGAATGTTCTTTCATCTTCATAATGTCTTCTTTTCTTCTCCGATTTAATGCTATTTAATATCATCTGTCAGGCGAACCTTGTTCGAGGATTTATATCTCTTCACAGGCGAGAAGGCTGATACACCTCCACAATTTTCCCGTCCTCCCTCGTGCTCCTCTGTTGCGTGCAGAGTCACGCTGAGGTTATTTTGAATTGAATACATTTTCCGTTTCTTAAGAATGGACCGCAATAAGATCATTTATGCTTTCCTGTCATTGATTGGTCTACCATCAGTACATATATTTGCCACCAACTGAGTAGACAACCTCTCATGTGCTGTACAAGTGTCCAACCTCTTGTGGTGTGTTAGTGGATATGTACAGACGCGTCGGGGAAGCGAATTATCTCGGCGGCTATTCCTTTAGTCTCACACAAAAAGAAACAAATTCAACCATTTGACACCTTTGCGCTCTCCCTCGGAGTACTCGGAGGTTTCTGACTGTATGCTTCTCCCACATCTCTCGTGACTCTACATCAACAAAAAAACACTGCTCCCAACGATATATTTACCGTCATAAATCTACAGAATCAAGAAGCTGATTTGTGGCGGAGTATAATATTAAATTACCAGTACTTTACTCTCTATTATTATGAAATCATATAATTGTGTGAGTGTTTTTTTATTCTCCTATCTCTCTCTCGATTTGTTTCTATATTGACTCTCTTTACACTCAAAATTATCAAGGATCTATTCTACGGGCTTAATATATGTTATTGTTTTGAGGAGAGGCATACCTATTGAATATAATAATATTTTTGGGTATATTAATGTATGGCAGAATCATAAAAATTAATGCACGCCGGGATAATTATATCCTCTCCAGCTGTATGTTTCATTTTCTTGGCGAGCAGTTCTCTCGTCAGGCATACTTATTAAATGAAGCTACGAAGAGAAGCGTCACTTGTGGTAAATCTCTACAACATATTATCTTTAATATATTATATTAATACTTTTATTCTAAAGTGAGCGCTATGATAAATAAATGCTGAGGCCAGTTCATTGGTTATACACTGTTTGATAGTAAGTGTACTACGTAGCCATACCGAGTGTATATCATCTAAAGCTTATGATCACACTCTGTACCGTGTATTTAGTACGTTTCACCATCATCATTCAAGCACTTGATAATAACATCTTGTTTCACCTTGCCACAGTGTCAGCGATTCAGAATTATACTCTTCAGTCAAATAACTCTCTAATTACGTTCTTTTTCTTATAAAAATAAATTCTATTGAGCTCAGGAGTATCTCATTATATTTGTGAGAGTTTTCGTGTGAGAGTAGTATTTTATAAAATGCTGTGAAATTTTCAGTTTTAACCACATCTGATAAAATAAATAAGATAGAGTAATAGATATTTCTAATTATATTATTTCTTATATAATAATTTAGGTCGAAGGCTAATAAAATTTTTAAGTAATATTTCTAAAACAAAAATGCGAAATTTAGTTTTAAAATTAACTAATAGATCATAACACAAATATGACAACTATAAGGATCGAGTGTATTAGATAGCAATATAAGAGCATCGAGCTCTTCTTTCTTACTTTGGCAGTAGACAACTTTATATATACTTTATAACTTTACCCTTTGTTTGACTAATACAACAGTGTATTAATTCTTTAGTTGTTGTTGCCATTTTCAGGTAATTAGCATTATATAATTATTACTCAGAAAGAAAAGAAAAAACAGAATTTTAAGTATTTTTGAGATCTTACTCAGAGTTAGGTTCTAGGGTAAATAAAATTATTGATTTGTGATTATTAATCTTAAAAAAAAAGTTTATGTTATACAAATTATATTTTTAGAGTGATCAGATCTCTATAAAGAATACTCAAAAATATCTCACAAAAATAAAATTTACTCACCCTCACAAAAATAACTCAAAAAATTACAAAAATTGTGTATTATTTTTCTCATATAAATTCCAAAAAATCCCCCCCCCACCTTTTGATTTTAATATAATCTTAACTTTCATGCGAGAGTATGGCAGAGTTAAAGCCTTCTTAAACGAATATATACATGCCTGAATAAATTGAAAAACGTAAATTCAGGTTAAAATGGTTTTAGAACTGTTTATCCTTATTATATAAGAATTTTTAAAAAAAATAGCTTTCTATATTTTTTATGTCATCCTCTACAGTATTCTTCTCACGGCACAATAAGTGCCGATCTCTCGGCACACCAGGTGGAATCTGTCTCTGCTCACATCATATGAGAATATCTTCAGCATCTTCTATTTCAATTAATTGTGAAACAATCTAGTGTATACTTTTATATAATATTGTCCTGTAGCCATGAGTATTTGGTATAGAAGCTCTGGTGTTAGCACATCAATAATAGCTATTATTAAGTTATGTAAATAGGAATGTCTATACTCGGGATGCTGAATTATATATAATAGTTCATACTGGAGTGTTTAGAGAGTTAGCATGAAATAAATTGGGTATGTAGGATAAGATATTTTTTTTATATAAAAATAAGCTCTTAATCTCTTCGTTCATCCAACACCACAACATGGATATGCAAATTATTTTTCACTATATATATTAAACACCATAACATTTTCAATATTCAAATAAATATATGGATTGTTTAGTAAAGTTTTAAAAAATTATAGAAGCAAAGCTTCATCATTGCCTATTTAATATTTTTGTCTAATTCGTACTCGTTTAATTAAAATATTTTGTTTTGTTAAATAGTTTATTAAATATTTACAGTTTAATTTCTTTTTTATAACTCGTTTTTTAAACGTTGAGTACATCATTTTATACTTCTTAACTACTTAACTACTACTTAACTTACTATTAATAATAAAATAAATAATTAATAATAATTAAATAATGTGATTTAAATATATATAAATATTAATATATTATAATAGATTTTAATAATTACAAATTGTAAATACTAATTCAAAATATAATAATAATAATAATATTAAATAATATATATAAGAAATTAATTATATAATGCAAAAAAATAGAGTAAAATTTTAATACGTTTAATTATAAATAATAATTTTAATATATAATAACTTAATAATAAATTAATAAATATATATATATATGAATAATAATAATAATAAAATACTCCATGTATACAAATATTTTATATTATGTCACACGGCTAAATCAATGAAGACATGGTTTGCACAAAATAAAATTCAATATATATGATAATATTTAAATAAACTTAATTATTATTTAAGATACGTAAATATTTTATTTTTATTATATATTTAAAAAAATCATATAGAGGTGTTATTTTTAGTTATTTTATAATATTTATTTGTTATTTTATATATTTTTATATGATATACAAATATTTTTTGTTCTTATAAATATAAATTATAATATTATACCTAACTATCAACCTTAAATTTTATTTTATGATCGTTATTATTATCATATATTATAACTATGCCTGCGAATTTACGAATCATTTTTTTAAGTTTAATCTCTCTTTATCTTTATTATAAGAAATAAAATAAATATATATGTGAAATAATTACAAGATTATAATATATATACAGTATATGTTGATAAATTATTTTAAATACAATATTATCTATAATTAAAGCTAAATTAAATATATAATTAATTTAACTTGAATATCATTATTATTAATTAATATGGTAAATAATTAGTTGATATATTGTTGATAGCTAATTTTTATAAAAAGATGACTAATTAAAAAAGCAGTGTTGATCTTCTATAAACATTTAAGAGATTTAAAAAAAATTGAGAAAAAAATTATATTAATAACGAATAATTCGCGAGCACAACCCAATAGGAGGCATTTAACAAGGCTTTAACTCAGGTGAGTGTTTGTTTAGAAATTGACCATTGTGCTCTCATATTTAAAGTGTTTCGAAAGAGCTCTACTATGATGCGTCAAGATCGAGTCTCTACTATTGAAGTACATCTATTTAGTTATATCCTATATAGTCTTTAATATATATCTATATTCATCGCCTCAAACTTGCAGGAGACCTCCCTGTAACAGAATGTGAACAAACGCTCTATCATATAATATGAAATATTTTTTAAGAGTTAAGCACTATTTGCGATAATATACATATTTTCAGTATAAAGTTTTCCGTTATTGTTATAGGGTAAGTTCCGGCCGGAACCGGAACTTCTTAAAAAATCAAAGAGTTTAACCTGGATCACGGAGATAAGTTCTCTGGACTCGATAGAACCTGGTTCCATGAACATTGGTACACTCTTCTCTAACATATTATATATATTAGTAATGTATACACGAATTATTTCTTATAACGGTACTTATATATATTAATATATATATTATATATTTTATATATATATATAATATAATATATATTAATTATATTATATATATATATAGTATATAAAATATATATATATATATTAATATATTATATATATTAATATATATATATAATTATATATTATATATTATTATTATATATATATATATAAATATATATATTATTTAAAAATATATATATATATATATATATATTATAATATTATATATATATACCTAGACATTCCTATAATATACATAAAGTTTTAATATGCAGGATATATGGAAAAGAAATATATTATTATATATATAATATATATATATATAATATATATATATATATATAATATATATACTTAATTAATATAATTAATTATTAATATATTATTAACTATGATGTATGATAGAGAAATATATTCTCATTTCTCAAAACTGTTATCCATTAAGGATAATAAAGAAATAAAAATGAGAACAATTTTCTATTTCAATATATATAATTTTCATTCTATATTTTCATGATTATTTCAAAGTTAAATATTTTATAATATAATAATTTTAAATATTTTTTAAATATTATAATATATATTTTAAATTAAATATTTAAGATTCACTATATATATAACTGATATATTATTTAATTATTTATGTATATTTAATAAGGATTAGTATAATAATAAATATTGAGTTTTTTTTAGGAGGTTAGAGAGTTTATATTAGGAAGGAAAATAATCATAAAATTCGTACTAAAAAATAAAAATAATACTTATATTAAAGAAAATGATAATCATAAAACTCTATAAAACAAAATCATATATACCATCAAGGCGTTTTTAGTCTTGGTAATAAAAAAATTGACATAGAAAGTGTAATAATAAAAATAATGTCATTTAACAAACAACGCTAATCCGAGTGTATATTAAGCTGGGTGAGTAAAGATGATAATTGCGTAACACTTATAAATTATATGTGTGTTATTTTCTCTGATCTTTTCTCTCTCTCAAGGAGGATGTATATGAGTCAGAACACATTCTAAGATCTTTTATATTCTTTGTTCCTGGAAAAAGAATTAACTAGGAGTAGCAATCTATGGATTCTGGAAGCTTTACGCATAATTAAGGAATTAGAATATAGAAAAAGAAGAAAAGAACTCAAGAAGAAGAAGAAAGAGTAGGATAATGGACTATAAGAATAATAGAAAAAAAAAAATAGAAAATAATAAAAATACGCAATAAAAGAAATAATAAATAAGTATCAGATTATATTAAACAAAGTTTTTGTTTGTGCACATTATTAAGTTTTTACATAAAACTAGAATCTTGTCTCGTGATATGAAATATATTGCCAAACTCTATATATTATAGAGGTCCGGTTATTATTTATATTTTTAAAGTGCATAATATATGGGTTTGTGATGTAGCTTAAAGCAACAAGTTATTTATGTGAAAAAGGAGCGGGGTCTCTCATGAATCCTTACCAGAGTTTGGAACGGATATAGAGCATGTCTATGTTGTCTCCTTCTAATTAAGGTAGTAGGTATATCCTATATAATAATTATATACCACCTCACTACCTAATATATAGTATGATAGTATATATATAATCAAAGGGTCTCCTCGTGATATAACAAATTTAGAGTTTTTTGAGTATATATTTATATAAAAGTAAAAAAAAAATAAATTCGCAGTAGTTTTATCAGCATATCAGGATATGCGTATACACTTACTGCCCCCTTCCTCTACCTATAACTAGGTAATTATGTAAAAAACGTTACCCCTCACTTATCATCCCCCGTCTGTACTCTCGATAATGATGCCCCTAAATTTTTCTTTATATATTTAACTGTAATTTTATTATTATTTGAATATCATTTACATTGTATATAGTAAGGAAATAAGCCTCTTATACTTATATATATCTACTCGCTTTATGAATTTTCAAACAGAAAGCTATACTTGTTACAAGTGTGTGTGTATTCATAGGGCTGGGGAGAGCTCTCTGACGAAATCTCTTTCAAGATAGACTATTATGTAAGTCAATTTGAGGGTGTGGCTTTTTGAAACAATATTAATTACATAAATGTGATTTTTCGAAAATTAATTAAAATAAAATATAATTTAAGTATCAAAAGCTTTTGATAGATCTCGCCAACAGCTATGATTTCTAAACATTTCGTATTTGACATCTACTCTATCTTCCAAAGAAATGTTTCTAAGGAAGCAAGAAGAAGTAAGATAAATAGAAGTGTGAATCTAAATTTTTTCACGGGGAGATACGCCTCTCTCTTCTCCCCTCTCTACCCCCTGTTGAGCTGTGTAATATGTAAATTTTTAAAAATTATAGCAAAAAAAAATAGGAAAAGAAAAAATAAAATAATAGAAAAAATAGTATTTGTAGATATAAAATAAAATATATACCCCTTATATATCTCATAAATAGATTCCATGACCTCGAATATTGTATGACTCGAGATTAAAATTAAGATACAATAAGATTTTAAGTGTTGATTATTATTAACTCTCTCTCGCTTTTTCAATCATTTTCCTATTATAAATATCTTTCATTTATCTAATAAAGATGAAAATAAGTTATATAAATATTAAAGGGAAGCTTTCTTTTCGCTTTTTCAACTTTACGAATTAAACTTGCTATCTGATGTGACTTAAAGGGGAAAGCTAGTGGGCGTGGCCTCCTCTCTCGTCCTCTGTACTGTAAAGCAAAATATATCGTAGTGAACAGGTTGGAGAGGGACCAATCGATTAGTTTTTTGTTAGGCTTTAGAGAGACAGGGAACGTATTTTGCACACTCCCATTTCTTATAACGTAGATAAAATAAAAAGAATCCATCGTTAGCGCTAGAAAATTATTGTACCAAGAGAAAATTGGTTTATTACCTGCGTTATAACGTATGAATATATTTATGCCT
>JABUQX010068939.1:37500-46774 GCA_015478945.1 Trachelipus rathkii
GAGAGAGAGAGAAGAAATATAATCTTTAAAGAAACTACAATAATAGGTATAAATGCTTTGAATTGAGGTGGAGAAGGGACAATCCTTAAATTATCTAGAGTGAAATTAAGAAGCTGAATTGAGGTGGAGAAGGGACAATCCTTAAATTATCTAGAGTGAAATTAAGAAGCAAACATTTAAGCTAAAGGATGTTCCAGTTGAATATAAAGTAGAAAGTGGTTGGTAAGGAAGGAAGGAACAGAAGAAAAGTTTAACGCAGATGAAAAGTCAGAATTGGAGAGGATAGGAATAGGGTGGTTGAGGGAAAGATGATCAAAGGAAATTCAGGCTGGAATGAAAATACTGTAGTAGTGAATGTGTCAAGGAAAGTTATGGGGGTGTCATTTTAGTGAAGAATGGAAGGGAGGCAGAGAGTGGTTAGAGAAGAGTTTGGGGGTTCGGATGTTGTGGATAGGAAGGAGATGTGAAAGGGTGGAGACCAAGAAGGAGGTGGATTGATGGTAGAAAGTAGATTCCATTGCCGTGAAAGACATGAAAAGATGGAAGGTGGAAGGGTGTTGGCGAGAGATAGAGGGGGGTGGTGAGGATGGTGGGTGAGGGCGAGGAATGAGGGGGGGTGTGAATGAGGAGGGCTGTACGCACCACTACTCTTCTCGCTGCAGGCGGATTGAAAATACTGTAGGTAGCTGAATTCGTAGACAAGGAAAGTTATGATATTTTGGGTTTATTTTTATTATAGTATATTTATATATTATTATGATATTTTGGGTTTATTATCGATAGAGTAATAGACATGGTAAATTATATATATTATATATATGTATATATATGTATATATTGTATATTATTATATTATATAGCACATATAAAATCCATATAAATATCTACTTTTAAATCCAATTAGATACATTTGAGTCAAATTTAATGCATATTATAATATAATATTATATTATATTATTTATTATTATATTATATTATTTATATTATTTATATATATTATTTATATATATATTATATGATATGTATTATTATATATATATATTATATTATATTTATTATATATAGTTTAATATATTATATTAGTATATTATATATATATATTATTCAGTTATTAGTAGTTATATATATTTAGATATACTGTTATGTTGTAATTTATTTAATTTTTAAAAATATATATTATTTATTTGTGTATATATGTGTGTAGAATGATATTATATATATATTATGATAATTTAATATATTTTTATATTATTTTATTATATTATATAGTATTATTTATATATTGTTTATTTATATATTAGTATTATATATATTTAGTCACATATAGGGATCATTTTATTAGTTGAAATATATTATTTAATATAATATTGTATAGTTTATATATATTTTTATATTATTATATTATTTTATTATATATTATATTTTTTATTGTATTTAGTTATTATTATATATTAGTAATATATATCTATTATATATTTATATAGTATATATATATAGGTAGTTGTAGGGGTCCTTATTGAGTTTCTTTGATGATATGTTTTTGTGATTTCGATCTTTTATTGCAAACGATCTATTATTGAATTGGCTAAATCATTCTAGAAGTAATAAAACGAAACGGAATTTAGTTGCTAATGAATTAGTTGTAATTTAAAAGTTTTAATATGATATAAGTATATGTTGTATTGGTATATATTTATTATATCTTTATATTATTTTATGAGAAAACTTGATATATATTTGATATAGTTATATATATCTATATATATATTATATATTTATGTATATTATATTATATATGTTTATTAGGCATATTATTTTATAATTAGAATTATATATATATATATATATATATATTATATATTATATATTATATATTATTATATATGTATTATATATTATATATTATATATTATTTAGTTATTATTATATATAGTTATATACTATATATTATTTATTTTTGAAATGTAGATTTATTAGAAAATTTTTGAAATTTTTTTTTTTTATTAATTTTAATTTAGGCATGTAGTTATTGTACTCTTATTTATTGTCTTAAATTAATATTTTACTCATAAAGGATACCTTCATTTACTTGTAAATCATAAATATTCTGATATTAATTTAATAAATTAAAAGTGTTCCTTTAAATTTTTAGGCTGGTAGTACTGAGCAGATGGAATTATGTTATTCATATGAAAAGACCTACGAAATAAGCAATAACAAAAGCACGTAAAGTTTTATTGTATTAAAACAAAGATAAAGGTTCAGTTTCAATTGAGGGTAATATATTCCATGCATTAATTATTTCGTGGATGAATAAATTAATGGAGGGTTCTATTTAATCTCAATTTCAACAATTTATTAAAAACTTTTTTCTGTTTCGTCTTCATGGTTATGACGTTGTCTATTCGTTTTTTGCAGAATGAATCCAGCGTTTGTATTGTAATGTTCCATTGAGATAGTCTTTCTTTTGTTTTATTTTGTGAAAGCGTAATATTCTTGGGCGTTTGCTATAGTGATTATACGTAATCAAACACATCTTATTTGTGAACTTTTGATAATATATTTTTATATATTATTGGGATAATCTCTTATTTTACAAACTCGTATTATTTGTATATATAAATAGTTATATTTTCTATATTAGGTAAGTATTACTATTTATTATTTATATATATTGTATAGTATTTTATTAATATATTTATTTCATAGGTTAAAATTAGTTATTTGGTTTTTGGTAGGTGATATGCTATTTATTATTTTGGTTATTTTATTTATTATTATTACGTTATTATTTATGTAAATATTACTTATTATTTATTTATTTGTATTATTTTGTTATTATTTATTTATGAATTACTATTATTATTATTATTCATTGTGATTATTTATTATTGATTTATTATTATTATTATTGATATTATTATTATTATTATTATTATTATATTATTATTTATTATTATTAATTATTTTATTTAATATTTATTATTTATGTATTATTATTATTTATTTGATTTATTTTCTATGTATTTATTTTATTTATTTATTGAGTTTATTTATTTTTATTTATGTATTTATTATTTATTTTATTGATTAATTGATTTAGTTATTTTATTTATTATTATTATTATTTTATTATTGTATTTTATTAACTATTTATTATTTATTTCCTTATTATTATATTTGATTATTTGTATTATTATTATTTATTGATTGATCGTATTATGTTTATAATGATTAGATTCGATTATATTTTATGTTGATTATATCGATATATATATCGATTTTATGATTTATTTATTATTTATTGTTTATTTATTATTATTAGTTATTATTCGATTATTATTATCTATTATTTATAAAAATATTATTATTATTACAATTCATCGTTTTGGCTTTCACATGCAATTTCTAAATGTCAAACTTTGAGTAATCTCTGAATTTTCGTTTAAGTTTTGAAGGAGATTTTTTTTATATATTGGATAACTAAAATTAAACATAAATTAGAGAAAGTTATTCTTTAAAAAAAATCAAATTTTTTAATTTAATTTAAAAAAAAAATAAAGAAATATAAAGGTCATAGATTCATATCAAGCGTATTCTGCTAAGAACTGTTTTTAAAAAAGAAATGAAGAGACTGTATAATTCCTTACATACGTTTTATATATATTTTAAAGTAAAAATAAGTTGTTTTAATTTAAATAATACTATTTCACAGCAGTACCACCACTATCTAAATTTTTACATTAATGCGAATCTTAGTATATATATGTTTTAACAGTTTTTGTTTTTCAAAATTCTGTTTTAAATTATTATTATATTATTTTATTAAAATTAAAAATATAATTTCTAATTTGTTCCCATAGTAAATTTAATTTAGATTAGATTATATTTGTTAAACTAAGAAAATTTTTTATTGTTTACATAAACTTCCAAGTTTTTGTAGAAAGCCAATTAGATGGGTTAGCGAAAATTAATTATTTTTAAAAGAAATATTATTAAAAATAGTATTAAAAATTATATTAAATATTATTGAAAATTATATACTTTCATGATTGAAGGCGTATCAACCAGGGCTGTAAAATTTAAATTTTTAGTCAGCACTTTTAAACTTAAAATCTAATAACTACCAGACAAATATTCAAACTTTTAAATGCTGACATATTCAAACATATTCAAACATATTCAAACTTTTAAATGCTGACAGATTCAAACATATAACTCTTACATGTACTCCACTGGTAAAGTCTGGAACACACTCCATTTATTTAGTTTTTAAGCTCAATTTGATTTACTCATTTTCAATCGTTGAATATCGGAGCATCTCCAACTTTAATGTGGCCATGGTCTCCAATTTTTCAAAAACTTCGAAGGAAAGTTATATATATATATATATATATATATATATATATATTATATATATATTATATATATATATATATGTATTAGTAATATAGAAATATGGTTAAAATGTATTATTGTATTTATTGTATTATTATTAGAACTTCTTTACAATATAGCATGATTTTAATTAATTGATTATTAAAACATATTATATTAAGTTATTATTTAGATTTTGCTTATTTTTTTTACTTATTTATATGTTATATTTTATATTTGATATTTTATTATTATTTATTGTATATTTTATTGATTTGTGTTATATTATTATATATGTATGATATTTATTATATTATATTATTATTTATGATTATATTATTATTCTATGTATTATTTTATTAATTTTATTATGTTTATCAATGTTATTGTTCTGTTTATATTGTTTTTTATCTATGTATATGTATTTTTTAATTTTTTTTAAGTATGTTATATATATTATTTATATATATATCGTCTTTAAATTTAGTTCTCGCTTGTGCATGTATGTATATATTGTTAATGTAGTATATGCTGATATAGTGTATATGTTATTATATATATTAGTATAGTATATTAAGTATATATATTATATTATATATAGTTATATTATATATTATATATATGGGGTCCTTATTGAAGTTCTTTGAATGATTATGTTGGTTTCTTCTTGATGCAGGCTCTACTGTGAAAATTGGATAATGATTAAAGTTATAAAACAAACGATTTATTCAATGAATAAGAGATGAAAAGTTATATTATATATTATATATATCTATATAATATTATATATATATATATATAGTATTATATATATATTATATATAATATATATATATATATATATATATATTGTATCTAATATTATAGATATACAGATTTATCTATACGTACCTTTCCAATTTATAAGCATAGATGATATATTTTCTTATATAGATATATATATGATATATATATATAATATAATTATTATTGTTATATGATTACTATATATATATTATATATTATTATTATATATATTTATATATATATATATATATATATATATATATATATATATATATATATATATATATATATATATTTTATGTATAATAAAAAAAATATAGATAGATTTATATATGTATCTAAATTTGATACTGTAAAATTATTTAAATATTAAAAATATATATATCTTATTTTATTGCGTATAGTGAAAAAATACAAGTTAGAGACTATAAAGAAACGTACTTATATTATCTACGCAATTAAATTAAAAAATTTAAATTATATTCACAGTTAACGAGACAAAACACTAAAATAACGTAAATCAATATAAATAAAAAGAAATAAGCTAGATTAATTTGCTAAAAGTTTTTATTATATTAAAAACACTTTCAGAAGTCAGTCCAGTGGAAAATTCCATGCATAATATCTGGATGGAAATTAATGGAGTTCTATTTATCCTCATTCAACAATATTAACTTTCTGTTTCCTTCACGGTAAGATCTTTCATTGCGTTACTTTTTCAAATTTTGGCCTTGTGTCATCCGTGCATATGCCCGAAATTAAAGAAAGGTAAATTTGAAAAGCTATTATTTTGCTTGCGGATAAGATATACGTATTCATACACCAGCTATGAACTTATTAGAAAACTTTGTTCCAATATATGATTTATTATATTATATAGATATATATATTATGTATATAATAATATAATATATATATTTATATATATTATATATTATATAGTATATATATATATATTATATAGTATATTATATATATTATATATAGTATATATATATTATATATGTTTTATTATTGTTAATTATTATTTTTTTATGTATTGTTTTTTAAAATCATTATTATTTATTATTATTAATTATTATTATTATTATTATTTATTATTATTATTATTATTTTTATTATTATTTTATTTATATTATTATTTTATTATTATTATTATTATTATTATTATTATTATTATTTTATTATTATTAAATATTATTATTTATTAATTATATTTATTATTATTATTATTAATTTATTATTATTTATTATTAGTTATTATTATTTATTATTATTATTTTATTTTATTATTATTTATTTATTAATTCATTATTATTATTGATATTGATTATTATATAATATTATTATTAATTATTTATTATTATTAATTATTGATTATTAATTTTATTATTATTTATTATTATTATTTTCATTATTATATTATTATTATTTGATTATTATTAATTATTTAATTATTATTAATATTAAGTATTGATTATTATTATTATTATTATTATTACTTATTATTATTTTTATTATTATTATTATTATTATTATTATTATTATTATTATTATTATTATTATTATTATTATTATTATTATTATTATTATTATTATTATTATTATTATTATTATTATTATTATTTATTATTTTATGTATTATTATTATTAATTATTATTATTTATTATTATTATTTATTATTATCTTATTTTATATTACATTATTCATCGTTTGGATTTTCACATGTTCATTTCCAAAATGTTCAAACTTTTGAGTAATGCTCCGATTTTCGTTTAGGCTTCATTGAGACTTTTTTTTATAATTGAAAAATAAAATAGATTAAAATGATTAAAAAAAGTTTTTTTAAAAATCAAATTTAAAAGAAAAAAAAAAAGAAATGAAAGGATTTATGGATTAAGATTTTTTGCAAAGAACTTTTTTAAAAAATAATAGAAAGCGAATTTTTTTTTTTATATATTTTAATATTTTTTTAAAGTAAAAAATAGAGGTTTTAAAATTATATTTTTTTCTTAATAAAGAACAAGAATCATAATTTTTACATTATTCTTTTTTAGAAGTGATAATGTTAAAAGTTTTGTTTACAAGATTACTCATTAAAAATATATTATAAAATTATTTTATTTATATTAAAAATATAATTTCTAATTTGTTCCCATAGTAAATTTAATTTAGATTAAATTATATTTGTTAAACTAAGAAAAAAATTAATTGGTTACATAAACTGCAAAGGTTTTGTAGAAAACCAATTAGATGGGTTAGTGAAAATATATATTTTTAAAATAAATATTATTAAAAATAGTATTAAAAATTATATAAAATATTATTGAAAATTATATACTTTCATGATTGAAGGTGTATCAACCATATGGGCTGTTAAAATTTTAATTGTCCAGTAGACTGCCAAACTTTAAAACTTAAAAATCAAATAACGGTTAGAATATTCTTTTTTCAATCTTTTATAATTGCTTTGACAGTGATTTTTCAAAACATATTTCAAACATATTCAATACTTTTTAACTGCTGACAATAGTTTCAAGCACATAGTTCAAAGACAATATTCAAACTTTTATAATGCTGGACGTTGATATTCAAACATATAACTCTTACCATGTTATCAGCACTGTGTTTAAAGTCTGGAACACACTCCATTTATTTAGTTTTTAAGCTCAATTTGATTTACTCATTTTCAATCGTTGAATATCGGAGCATCTCCAACTTTAATGTTTCCATATGTCTCTAATGTTTTTCAAAAACTGTCCGACAGGAAAGTTAATGATTATATAATATATATATTAGGTATATTATTATATATATATATATATATTATATTATATTATATATTATTATGTAATAATTATATATATATATATTAATATATATTATATTATATATATTATATATAGTATATTATATATACATATATATATATTTATATATTATGTATATATATTATTATATATATATATATATATATTTAGTTATATGATATATATATTATTAGTTTTAGTCTTTCAACGCATATCGATAATATTTATAATTACGTATTTATTCAGGATTATTTTTAATTGAAGTTATTTCGAATGATCATTTTTTGTAATTTCAATGATTATATGTGTATTATCAAATTAATAAATGCATTTTGAAAGTTAGATAAGGTTATTTCAATTTAATACGTTAAATAATATTATTATATATAATATTATGTATATATATATATTATATACTATATATATATGTATTATATATATATATATATTATATATATTATATATTATATAGTTATTATTATACTCAATTTATTGCCAAATGAAACTAAATAAGTTTAGACGACAGTTGAAGCGTGGAGGCAAAAACGAAAAACATTTAACTACCATTCAATAAAACTTTACTTTCTATTCCACAGTTAATCCAAGGACTAAAGCACAAAATGTACGTAATCAAGATATAATTAAAAAGATATAAGGCATATAAGAAAAGGCTTAACTTAAAGTTTGATTGTATATTTAAACATAAGAAGTGCTCACGTCCATTGGAAATGTCCATGGGTCATAATATCTTGAATGGAAATTAATGGAGTTCTATTTATCCTCATTCAACAATATTAACTTTCTGTTTCCTTCACTGGTAATGCTTTTTATTGTTTGCAGATGATAAAATCCCTCTTTTTTTATTGTAATTTCATTTGATTATTATTTCTTTCTTTGTTTATTCTTTTGGAAAGCATATATTTTGCGTCACAGAGAATATTAGTAATCAATGGACACAGGTTTTATTTAGAAAACTTTGTCACATATATTATATATATATATATTATATATATATATAATTAATAACTATCTCTCTTTATATATATATATATATATATATATATTATATACTATAGTATAGTAGTTAGTATATTATATTATATATATTATATATATATTTATATATATATAATAATATGTATTATCATATATATTATATATATTATATATATATATTATATATATTACTATATATAGTATTATATATATATATAGTATATAATACTTATATATATATATATGTTATATTATATATATGATATATGATAGTATATAGTAATATATGAAAATCAATTTATTG
>JABUQX010068940.1:0-7500 GCA_015478945.1 Trachelipus rathkii
TATATATATATCATATATATATATTATATATATATAATATATTATATATAAATATATAGTATATATAGTAGGTATATAATTATCAGCTAAATTTACATTAAATGTACTAAGTAGATTACAAACGACCAAAATGCACCTTGTTTCCGAAAAAATTCTAAAAAATTCACATTCTCTACATACATTTTCTTTAGATTTCCTCATTTTTTTAAGAAAAAAAAAATTTATTTTAACATTTATTGCTAAACATTTGCTATTACACATTTAAAAAAATGTTAACCGAACGTGATGAACATTGATATATATATATTATTATAATATATATGTATATATATACTTATATTATAATAAATATATATATTATATAGATATATATATATATATAAGTATAGTATATTATATATTATAATATATGTATATTATGAAAGGGTTCATTTTCCGTTCGAGGACTCAATTATGGAGGAATTAATGACTCGATCGTCGAGTTGTTTATATGCTTGAAGCACGTGACAAGATTGACTGAGTCCACGGTTGCCAATATATATATATATATATGATATATAAGATATATTATATATATATATATATATATATATATAGTAATTATATATATATAAGTATATTATATATATATATATATATATAATATTATTAATCGTTAATAAAATAAAATAAAAGCCGTGTAACTTAATCTAACAGAATTAGCACAACTTACCTAACCGGACTTACGGCCGTCTATGTTTCAGCGTTATGATAAGTTTTGTTAATATTCGGTTAGTATTGACATACACGGCTTGTGTATTATTTAGGAGATGTTTTAATATAATTATTAAGATACATAAATTGAATAAAAAAGTTCAAAAAAAATAAAATAAAGCACACTCTATGACATCTTTATTAACCGAGAAAATAATTATTAATAAACTAAACACAATTTCGTAATAAGTTCATACAATTTTTTATAAAAAAGTAAAAGAAATCAAAAACAATTTATAATGGGGCCTTTAACACCTATAGAGTTTTTTTGTCATTATCATATAAATAGTGCCGTCATCTGTGTCAAGTATCTTTTCACGTGCTAGCATATAACGACTTGACGACTCGAATCATCAAATTCCTCCAAAATTGAATCCAGACGAAACGACAGTTTGCCATATATATATATTAGTATATGTGTTATATATATATATAGTATATATATATATATATATATATATTATACTATATATATAATATATATATATATATATTATAATAAGTTGGTTTATAAACCAAGTAACTCCCAATGAAAAGTGTGATACGGGAGAAATTTGAAAGCGAAAATTAGATACGTTTTGATCATCGGGTTATTTGTGATTTTATCTATTATTATTATTATTATTATTATTATTATTATTATTATTATTATTATTTTATTATTATTATTATTATTACTATTATTATTATTATTATTATTATTATTTTTATTTAAAAACAAATTATCTAGGTTAGGTTTACGTGTTCGGCAACCACAATAAATCTAGGTTAGGTCTCCGTTTTGGGCAACGACGATAATCTAGGTTAATGTCTCCGTTTTTGGGCAACGAACGATAAATCTAGTTAGGTACTACTATACGGCTTTTAAAGTCTAGGTGGATAAAGTGTGGTTAGGTAGACACAAATTTACTATATAATATATATATAGTAGTATATATATATATATATATAATATATATATATATATATTATATATATATATATATAATATAATATATGATATATATCCAACACTCGATATAATTATCGATATAATTATCGATATATCAAATATCAAAGCTCAGACGAAAGATTCAACTTTACGTTACCCATATATATATATGTATATATATATATATTATATATATATATATATAGATATATATATATAATATATAGTATATATATATATATAATAATTATAGTTATTAGTATGTCAAGAGGGCGATTGGCTTCTTGCGGGTTCTTGTAAATAACGATCTTAACCTGTAATTTAGTAAACTCATCTATCTCACTCTTTAGTAAGCCGAACAATCTATTCCTTATAAGTTCTAACAATTCAATTCTGAAGAAAGTATTACAAGGTGAACGTAGTGAGCTCCTGATGAAAAGATAAAGTACTCCTATATAATATTTTTAATAGATATTTAAAGCACGAGTGATTTAGCAAAAGCCGAATACATAACTTTGCATTATAATATTATAACTAGACCGGTATCACCAGATTACCGGAATAAAATTACAATATTTAAATAAATAACTAATGCTTACCATTGATAATTAATTTTAGCATAGAATTCTCAATAGCTGATCAAAGTTATTGTATGGAGTTCTTCAACATTAATATTAGTTATTGAGTAAATATATTTAATAATAATAAATTGATAAAAATAATAAATCTTTCCATAATTTAGGCGATAGATATTTGATGCAGTCTTTTTTAGCCGATCGTGAGTGATGAGCTCAAATTCTCTTCTCGACCTCGCGTTCCTCATAAAGTGTCCACAGACCACCCGCTTCTAAGAAGAGACATTGGGGTGCATGGAAACCAATCGTACTTGGCACTTCCTATGTCGTTGAACGTCCATTGAAGCCCAACTTATCTACGTTAACCATCTTTCATTCTTGAACTGGAGAATAAGCTTCACACTACACATCATTATTCTGGAATTCGTGGGTCTTTCCTCGGGTGGACAACGATCGGGACGCAAGATGAGTTCTTCGGCTTTTCTACGGCGTTTGTACTGTGGCATTATCCTTATCCACATTGACGGGTTTCCCATTACGCGTCCAATGTTTAATTCTTCTTTCTTCTGTACTTCTAAACCCTGTTCCATAAATAACTTCGGTTTAAATGGGCGTAAAGTGGCGTTGTTGCTTTTAAACGCATTTGAGTTTGTTTCGTCGGACCTTTGTAGATCTGATAGTTCATTCTTCTTAATCTCCAACCCTTGTTCCGTGGATAACCTCATTTTAAAAGGATGTAAGGCCCGGAGTCATTTCCTTCTTCTACAAGCATCTGGTTTGAATTCATCAGTGCTTGAATTAAGTGAACTACTCATCCGATGTGTTTCGTTGTGTCGATTCAACGCTCGTTTTAAGCGCAGACGGGCTTTAGCCTGACTCGTCATGTTACAAGATAACATCTTCGTCTCCCTGGAATAATCTCCGACACTAGTTATGCTCATTCCATATACCATTGCTAGTAGTATTCTTTAAAGAGTCCCCGCTAACCTTTTGTTTCAGCGTCAATGACTTCGGGTCCGGGGTAACCTTTCGATATGTTTCCAATTTTCATAATTACATAGTGCACCACCAGGCAGAGTGTTCTTACCCTCTCCTGATGATGAAATGGGTGTTCTCAACAAAAAATATGTTGCTTTCCGGTACTATCCTCATTTTTTTTTTTTCTAAAGTTACCTTGTGAATTGTTGTCTGTTTAGGTTCGACAAGGCTGCATTTAGTAATTAAAACCACTGCATCCAGTATTGTCTCTTTGCTGGTAAGATATTGGTGTGGAACTTGGCGTGTTGTTGTTTGGTTTGTTTTGGATTGCCGTTGTGTTATTAAGCTCTGTTATTTTCCATGGATGTAAATTACGTGGACGTCGTCCAGACTTGTCTACGTTAATCGTAAACACAGGAGCAGTAACGTTATCCCTGGGGAGGATGGGTGGGCAATTGTTTTGTATCGCAGCATTTTCAATTTCGTTGAGGCCCTGACGCGTCTTAAATTCCACGTTTTATCGTGATTGTAGTTTTTGCCATCTTTTTGTTTGAGATTGCCATCTCCGTCTCGGGATGAAGAACAGGTCTCATGGTCATGACCCCTCTCTCCGCAATCTCCGCAGGTCTTAGAATAAAACTGTTGGCTCTCGTCTTGACTTGTGATTCCTTTGCCCTCATCATTAAGGGGGGGGCTGAAATAATGTATCGACATCGTTCTGTTCGAGACTTAATTTACTTCCTCTCGCCTGGAAATATTCGTCAGTGCGAGACGCTAATGAATCAAAGTCTGAGAGTCCACTTTCCCGAAGAGGAGTTTCATCTTCCTGCGGATTTGCGTCCCTAGGTTTAATTAGATAATCGTCCCCCGTATGATAATATTGAGTTAGTAGTGTTTGCTTGAGGTTAGCAAAGTTAGTCGTATCTTCGGATGGGAGGTTACTAAATACGGACAGGGCGCGTCCAGTAAGGAGTGTACTTAAATAAAATGACCACAAGCCGGCATCCCATTTAGAGGCTGTAGCATAATACTCAAATCTTTGAATAAAGGCATCCATTTCGTCAGTAGCCTCGTTGAATGGTACTAGATTAGGCACATTAGCGTTGAGGTGACCGTTGCAACCGTTGTTTACTAAAGGCGGTTGTAATTGCGCTTGAAGTCTGTAACGTTCCAGTTCATGAACTTCCTTATAACGCTCGGACTTCTGCCCTATTACGAATTTGGGTGTCTTTTCTGCCTATATCTGTAATTATCCCGTTCGTTCCTTCGTGCTTTTTTAGCGGTTGAACTCCTGTTCTTATAGGAGGGCTTTACGTTTCGTTCCTCGTTGTCTTTGTTCTTATATTGATTCATTGCTTTTGCGTGTCGGTGGTTGTTGGCTCTGTTCGCCGAAGTATGCACGTCCCTTTCTTTGATGAACTCCTAACAGCTTCCTTGTTCTTAAGGCCAAGATCTTTGGCTATTTGAAATTGGCTGTAAGTCATCGTGGAGATAGCTGATGCACAAAAGAGTCAGAGGAGAAAAGGTAAAACTTGTTCGGACAGGCCACCTATAAATTTGGTCAAGAGGAGTAAGAAAATTTCCGGGAACAGCCAACCAATGTTGTCAAGAAGGGCCGATTGCTTCTTGTGGGTTCTTGTAAATAAAGATCTAATACTGTTGTCTAGGGGATTAATGAATCTCACCATCTCCACTGTTTTAGTAAGATGAAAGATCTATTCCTTATAAGTCTATAAAAATAATTCAATCTGAAGAAGTTACAGGTGACGTAGTGAGCTCCTGAATGAAAAAAGATAAAAAAGTGACTCCTATAGTAATATTTAAATATGATATTCCCATAGCACGTAGATGATTAGAGTAGGTCAAGGGAAAAGTCCGACCATACAGTTAACTTTTTGCATCTTTATATCGATGTATAGTTAACTGAGAGCGGTGGAATCCAGATTCCTGAAAAAAAGAAAATTACAAAATAGATTTTGTAAATAAATAGACCTAACCTAATAACATTTATAAATTATAATATTTTAGCATAGAAGGATCATTCGAATAGGATTGCTGTATTGCAAAGTTTAATTGTAATGGAGTTCTTAACATTAATATTATGTAATTGACATAATAATATTAATAAATAAATTTGATAAAAATAATAATTTCTTTTCCATAATTTAGGCGATAGATATTTGATGCAGTCTTTTTTAGCCGATCGTGAGTGATGAAGCTCAAATTCTCTACCTCGGCGTTCTCATAACGTGACATATATATATATATATATATATATATATATATTATATGTTATATATATATTATATATATATATTATATATATATATATATATATATTATTTATATATTATATATATTATATATATATATATATATTATATATATATATATATATATATATATATATATATATATATATATATAAGGGATGTACCGGAACCCCGAATTTTTTAAAAAGTTCCGGTTCGTATTTACCGGACACTTTCCACTTTTTCAAATGTTTTCTTTAAAAAAATCAGTAATTGATTTGTCATTTATACCTCAGTTTAATTATGCCTTTAAAAAATATATAGAATATTGATCAGGCGAAATTATGACCGTAATATACAATTCACGAAAACGGAAGGAATTTTTCTCCAAAAGCAAGTTTTCCGTTTTGGCCTTTTGTCTTACGCTCGAATAAGATAAAAAATGTTACTCATTGTAAGAACGGTTTTCGTGCCAGAAATCGATCCGCTGATGAATGTTGTCTGTGAGTTCTTCATAGACCATAGCCTTGTTATGAGTAATTTCAGAGAGAGAGTTTATATTTCTATCGCCTCTGATTTGGTTTGTTTTAATCACTTTATACTGGGGTTCGCACTGAACTTTAATTGTGCATATGTATGGAGGGTATTATATAGTTGGCTGGATAAAATGATGAATAATTTGATGGTTTCTCAGAATAGTTTTTGGTGTAGAGTGTTTAGTGGGAGACGTAATGAGAAAGATAAGAAGATTATTGCCCTTTTTCTGGGTTCCGCTCTTACTCTTGAAAGTATTTTCAGTGTGTTTGTAATAATAATATTATAATAATATACATATATATATTATAGATGATTATATATTATTATTATTAATATGATGACGGTTGAGTGGGTATACCTGTGGGATTATGGATTAGGTTATTATGGTTATAATATAGTATCACGGGCTAGCATCTTAGCTGTATTTGATGTGTTATATGGAGATGTTGTGTGGTAGGGGCTAGGGTTATAGTGTGACATAGTTGGAATGGATGACGAGGGTGAGCTCTTCAGCATGTAACGGTCTGCGTCGAGTGAGTAATATCAGGCATTGGCTTCGTAGATTGTGCATAAAAAGAGCACTTAACTGTGCTGGGTGGCGTATGCGGTTCGATTTTTGAGTGTTTTAAAATGGAGGTCTGGTTGGAGTGGTTGGTGACTCTGTGAGAGGGGATAGTGAAATGTTCTTTCCGCTGTGTTCGTGTGTCACGTTGTGTGTGGTGTGATATTTAGCTCAGGTAGCTTTTCGGTGCTTTGTTAATTGTCTAGGTTTAAGATTGATGTGTGGGCCGTTGGTTTTGCGATGGTGACTGCTTCGTGGGGGGCGTGTGATTGTCTGTCGTGTATATGGGGGCCGTGTGTCAGTTCGTTTCTCACACTGCATTGGGCACCTGTGAGTACAGGGCTTGCATGTGGTGGGTGTTATTAGTAGAGTGGTATCTGTTGAAGGTCTATAGCATATATAGGAGTATTTATATTATAACTTATTATATATGGATCTCTACACTGGACTATCTATTATTGTATCATAGATGGCTATCCTTGAAAGATTAGTGATTTTTAGAGAGAGATATGATGACAAGGCGCGTTTCTGCACGTGTGTCAAGCTTAACTTTTGTACCATATATATGTGATTACATCCAGATCATAGGGACTATGGTCGCATTAAGTGGCTATATATTAGGGTGAGGGTGAGGGGTACTTTCCTTACCTATATAGCGTGAGTCTTGTTATAACGTTGGATGTCTGTTTATACGGTCCCGGATACTGCTCAGTGGTACGCTCAGGGTCTACGATGATAGAAGACTAGTGTAGTGTTTTCTTTAGCTTGTAATGTGATATGAGAGATATTATGGTTAAATTTCTAGTTTTTTCGTTCGATATCATTTGAGTTATAGACGAGTGAGGAGGAGACTGATCTGTCAGCATCGTGAGAGTGGACGTACTTTGTTGTGGTACGGTTGAATGCGAGAGG
>JABUQX010068940.1:12500-25000 GCA_015478945.1 Trachelipus rathkii
AAGAGCAAAAAAAAAAATCCTTTTTAAACATGTTAAATTTACAAAATAAATATAAAATATATATATATAGTAATATATAATAATTATATATATATATATATAATATATTTGATTAGTGTTTTGATAGTGGGGGGTGGATTTAGAGTGGGTTTGTTTGTGTGTGTGTGAGGGTGTGAGTGTAAGGTATGGTGTAGTTTGGTTTATTGTATATATTATATATATATATATTATATATATATATATATATATAATATATATATTCTCAACAATAATATAAAATCAGCAGAAAATTTTTTATTGCCTTTCAGTTTACTCTTCAATGAAAATTGAGAAAACCATATCAAAATGCTAAAGAAAACCATTAATAATACATTTTTTAAATATTTTTATGGCATGTTTTTTTTATGGTTTTAAACCATTGGTTTTTTTTATGTGAATTTTAAACCATGGTTTAAACCAATGGTTTAAACCAAGATGGTTTTAAACCATCCCACCCTACTTCTAGAGAGATCCAATTGTTAATCAGATTATAAGACAAGTTTTAAGTAGAAAATGTAAGGTGTAGCGGAAGTCGATAAGTTCCAGTTCCGGTCGGAACTTTTCCAACGTTCCGGTTCCGGCCGGAACTTTTCCAACGTTCCGGAAAGTTCCGGTTCTGGCCGGAACCACCAAAAACTCTGGTTCCGGTACATCCCTAAATATATATATCAATTAATATATATATATATATATAATATATATATATAGTATATATAATTATTATATATATATAATATATATATATTATATAGTTATATTATAAGGCTTAATTTTTACATTTCGTGCAGCATACAAAAATAAAAAAAGTCCAGTCGAAATATTTTATGGGATTAACATACATTGATTTTATTGTTAATATTAAATCGATATAGTTTTGCAAATCGATTATTTGTTATAAGTATAAATAAAAAAAAAATCGGATTAAGTAAAAGTTACAAAGTTTATATGCGTCGCATGTGTTAAGTGAAGTTGTCAGCGCAAAGTTTAAGAAATGAATGTAGGTGATTTGTTTGATATATGCCAAAAGATTGGCATGCTAGGTTTTTTAGAACATTTCAACCTAAATTTGCAAAGAAAAGATATGTGAGAAATGTTTAAAAGAATGTTTCAATAGTAAGGAGTTGGAGAAAAATTGAAATCTGAGTTTCTGCAAAGCTATATCGAGACACTATCCATGAATTGTAAGTACTTTATAATATATATATATTATATATATATATATATATAATATATTTTTTTTATATATATATTTATAATTTATATATATATAAAGATTAATGATTTATCTTCTCGGCAGCCTAACTAAACAGTCTATCAGTAAAAGTTAGAGCTCAGTTTTAACGCACAGTGGATAGTAAAGTTTTAGGGTACTTTTTACGGCACAAGTGAGTCAACGAGCCCCCTAAAAATAAGTATTTACCCTTTTTAGGGGCCTCGAGCCGATGGGGGACGGAGGGGGGACGTTTCATACCCCGGAGGGGATGGTCTGAGGAACGCCCCGCGACACCCAAAGACCAAAGAGCAGGGGTTCCGGAGACCATCACCTCCGGGGTGTGAAACGTCCCACCCTCCGTCCCCCATTTTTCTAATAGAAATAAGATATTTTGGTTGAAGATGGGCAACAAGTTCTATGAGTCCCTGCTCTTCAGTGATTGCAATAAAATTTTCTATTTTCTGAAAGAAATAAGCCTGTGATTTTGGGTCACTTTTGACATGCAGATTTTTGAGGGAAGAAATTTTCCATCAAGACTCACGTTGTTTCACACGGCTTTCAGATGCTTTTGCTATTTTGGGGTCTCCAGTGTTACTGGAAATACAGGATTCTCCCTTTTAGTATCCAAATTTTTGACTTCTAGATATTCTCTTCGGTGATGATTTTCCATATGTGTTTATGAAGTGGCATTAAATGTTTTTGGTGAAACTACCTATAAAAGTGTGAAAAGATTATTAGCACTATATTAAAGATTTGAAAACATTATTTAATAAAAAATCTTTTACGAAAGGCATTTTAAAAAAATTTCTGTGAGGTTATTAATTATGATAATCTGTAATCAATTAATCGAAATATAAATCTTTATCAATATATATATATATATATATATATAATAGTGTATATATATATATATAATATATATCTAATATATATATATATATATATATATATATATATATATATATATATATATGAGATTTTATATATAAATGTTATAGAAAATTCTTTTTTCTTTCTTTAATAAGCTATGGTTAAAGGAAAGTTCTTAAGAAATTCCGGTTCCGGCCGAATTTTTTATGTGATTCCGGCTAATTCCGGTTCCGGCCGGAAACACAAAAATTTCAGTTCCGGTACACCCGAATAATAATATATATATATTATATTATATATATATATATATATATATATATATATATATAATGTATAATATTATATATATATATATTATATATAATATATAATATATATATTTATCAGATAACGCGGGAGCCTCGTGATGTTGAAAATGCGGTCTAAAGTCAAGGACGTTTCACGTAATCGCAGATAGATGATATAGGTGAATAGATCGAAAGCTCCTCGCTAGCCGCCGAGAATTATCTGATCAAGAACAATCCTAGAACCATTAAACACCAGAGTGCTGCTGTCCTCGTCTTCCGCTTTGGGGACAAAATCCTCTCCCTTCAGGGAATATAGACACAAGATTTCCATAATGCTCCTTCCTCCACTGTCAAAGCATTCTTGTCCGCCTCCCAGACAATGACGACAACAGGAACCTCTTACTGAACTGGCTAGGGCTTGAACGTATATTAGAAGTAACTTTGATTCACTCGCTCTGACGGAATTTGTGGGCCCGACTGCTGTGGTTGGCAACAAAATTCCCTTGGGGATCGCCAGCTTTTTATAGGAGGAGAGCGGGGCTACAAAGTTATATATATAATATATAATTATATAATATATATATATATATATATATATATATAATATATATATAATTTATATTATATATATATATGATATAATATATATATATATATATATATATATACTGAAATATCTCTCTAGAATAAATTTTAGTACTTTAAGATTAGTTTTCTGTTCCTTCCTTAAATAATGCCCTGCCGCGAGTGGTACATTCTGAAATTATATATAATTATTTATATAATATATATTTATATATATATATATATATAGTTATATTATATATATATATATATATATATATATCCTCTAATTTCATACTTTCATCACTAAGAAGGACTTGTGCCACTAAAAAAAAAAACACACCACTTTCAATAGCATTATATAATATATATATATATATATATATAATATATATATATAATATATATTATATATATATATATATATATATATATATAAGTAATATATATATATATATATATAATATCATATATATATATATATATATATATATATATATTAATATATATATATATATATAAATATATATATATATATATAATATATATATATATATATATATTATTATAGTATATATATATTATATATATATATATATATTAATCTGCTAGTATTGTTAACTATGATGGCTATGATAAATTGGTCTATTGTTACAAACCTTTAATTGTAATATTTCAAATTGTTTTTAGAAGAACTTGTTTAAACTGGATTACTGTCATCAAATCTGGGTTACTATTTGTTACTAAAGAGAGATACGAGTTAAAAAAAATATAAAAGAATTTTAATGTAAGTTATAAATGTTCATCATTGATATGTGAAAAGAAACCAAAATTTGGTGGTAGGTAAATAATATATCAAGAGAAGTTGTTTCATTATTAAGTTAAGATGTAATAATTTTATCATTTAAGGAATCGGGCATGATCCAATATTGGGGATTTTGGGACCTCATTTTAGCCCCCACCTAAAAATGGACATAAAATTCTTAATTTTCAAGACAATTTTGATGAGGGAAAAAGCAAACCGCAGCTTTTTTTAACCTCTAAAAAGTCATTTTCGGGTGTTTTTCTGTGTCTGTAGTCATTGTTTCGGCGTTTTCATTTTTTCCAAACCTAATTTTTTGACATTTTTTCGTATCAACTTCTACAATTTTTTCGAATTTTTTTCCTTTTTTGAAATATACATAGATGGGTCATTACGTACAAAATTGTAGAAGTAGTTTTTTGATTTTTGAAAAATTGTGCTCAGCAATTCAAAAAAAAAAAAAAAAGTAGATTTTGAAATTCGACATTGATGAGCACAATTTTTCAAAAATAAAAAACTACTTTATTTTTATTGTAGTAAGAGTTTGTTTAAATTTTCAAGTTTGAAGCCATTTCGAAAAAAATGTAGAAGTTGATACGAAAAAATGTCAAAAAATTAGGTTCGGAAAAAATGAAAACGCCGAAACAATGACTATAGACACAGAAAAACACCCGAAAATGACTTTTTAGATGTTAAAAAAAGCTTTTGCTTTTTACCCCAGTCATATAATTGGGGGGGGGGGTCGGAAAATTAAGATTTTATGTCCATTTTTAGGTGGGGGCTAAAATGGGGTCCCAAAATCCCCAATATTGGATCATGCCCTTAAGGAATAGGGGAAGAATAATAAATAGAAATAGTTAAATAGTGTATTGACATAATGGTATCATCACTTAAAATCAAAATAAGAAACAAAAATATAAATAGTAAAGAATAAAAAGAAAATAGTGAAAAACTAAAAAAATATTTAAACTGAAAAATAATAGGAAAGCTTCTATTTTAGATGTAAATATTCAAATAAAAATTGAAAATTTTTAAGGGTATTTACGACTGATCGTTGAGAAAGATTTCAGAGGAATAAAAAAATGATATATAAAGTGAATAAAAAAATATATAATATTTTTATGATTATTATAAATTTCAATATTAAATATCAAAATAATTTAAATATGTTTACTGTCATCATTCCTAAAGCCTTAGTTCTAACGCCTGTTTCCTATACTTATTTTTTGTTAATTTTTGTTTATATTTATTTACCAACATTCCGTTAATTAATGAACAATTTTTCAACTTTGATCACTATTCAAGACAGTTTCTTTCTATTTTATTGCTTTATTTTTTATCTCGATGGTCTAGTATCTTTTTTTTTGGTGTCAGATTACGGGTATTTTAGGTTTTTATTTATGTTAAAATTTTACAGTATAGTTTTGAATGCTGACGTTACGACTACAGTTCTACTTCTTGTGCGTTATGCCGAATTCATATCTCTCACAATCAATCTTGTCAGGTAATTCTTCCCAATATAATACTCATTCTCATTATAATATGGTTTCCAGAATGTGAGCTTATATCCATATTTGCCGGTCTTCAGGTGTATTGTTAGCATAATTTTGTGTTGATTTTTACTGATGTTATTTTTTTTAAAAAAATTCACTAATAATACGTGATTTTTTCTTGATTTTTTTTTATTTTTTTTTCTATTTTTTTTTTTCTCAGTATTCTTTTTATACGGTTCTCTTGTACGATATATATTATTTTGTTAACTTTGCAATATTTATTTTCACGTGATCACGTTACCGAAATCCTCATATTAAATATCATAAAATATTTTCTATTTTTTTTTTTTTTATTTATTCATGGGTATCAAAATAGACTTGGACTTTGAATTTTTTTAGAAAAACATATCGGGTAGTTTCAGGAGGAGGAGTGCACTCTCCTAAACCGATTGTTCATGGCCTTTTCTGGAAGTGTGTTTGTGTTGTTCGGTGGGTAGTGCTGGGTTTGTGGGGTTGCATTCCGGGGGATCCGCGGGGTGGTCGATGTGGTTGCGGTGGGGTTGCTAGGATAGAATCTTGAGTTTTTTGAGGGCGTGATTTGAGGTGGGAGCTTTTGTTTCGATAAGTGGAGGCGATGGTTACTGATTGGTGGACGGTTTTTTTTCGCAGGCGATTGTTGTAATACATGATCAGACAGACTGCGTGGGGTGTGGGAGTGTGGGGGGAGGCGTTTGTTCAGAGGGTGTCGCGTTGTGGCGTTCGGGTAGTTTTTAGTTTGCTTGTTGTTTTCTTCGGGGTGGTTGCCAGGTAAGTGTGGGGAGTTTCTTGAGGAAGTGTGGAGGCTAAGAGTTCCGAATATTTTTAGGTGTGGTGTTTGTAATTTTGTTGGTTTGTTTTTTGCGCGTTGGTGTGTTGTGAGAGGATAAACTTGAAATTGTTATTATAGCTGTTGAAGATTGTACAGTGCAGTGTATTATGTTGTATTAGTGGCGTGTTTATTTTGGGTACCGGGTTAGCGGTTGGGCGGTTAGTATTGGGAGAGGGCGCTTTTAGCAGAGTTGTCTATTTACGTATTGTTAAGTTTGGAGTCTGAATTAAAGTCGTTGTACTGGTTCAGCTTAGGCTTTGTTGGATGCTGGGTGGGGGGGTTTGTTCTGCGGGGCTCATGATGGGTGGGCGTGGTTGTCTCGTGCGGTTGGTAGGTGGCGTTGAGAATATGTGAGTAGAACTGGGGAGTTACAGGGAAGAGCATTAAACGGTTAGAAATGCATTATTCCGCAAGGCGGCGGGCGTATGATTTTTTAAACTTAGTGTGGTCGTTCTGCTATGGCTGGATGTGCGGTGGCGCGTGGTATAATGGTCTAGTGCGTTGGTGTCGGGTTCGAATTGACTTGAATCTGTTAGTTGCTCTTTCGTTTGGTTAGTCTGTTTGAGAAGTTGTCTCGGTGAGATGGATCAGGTGGTATGTTGATCTTGATGTGGTGTGGTCTAGCAAGCTATGTGAAAGGAGAGGCTTGGTACTATCTTTTAAATTTTTTTGTGAATAGCCCATTGCTAATAGGAATACACTTGACATCATTGAAAATTACCAGTGCTTATGCGAATCTAAGATGGTCCTCTTTAATAATACAGAGTCATATAATTTTATGTTTTGAAAATTCTCATTTTCTGGACATTTGCATATATCAGTCTAGAGTCTTTTTTGTAGGAATCTCTTTCTTTGTTTTGGCTCATGTTTTCTTTTTTATACTTGGTGTTTTCCGTTTTTAGGGTGTATATACTTTCTTCAGGGTTGTTTTGTGCACAGGAATCATTGTTTGGTTTCAGTCATTTTGTCATGTAATACTTGTTTTCGTTTCTATGTCATAAAGGAACTCCTGTTTATTTAATTTCGTATGTTATTTTATGTGGCTCGTTAGTGTTTTCCATGGGTCAATCGTGTTTTCTGGTTTCTTGTAGTTGCCTTCCGTTTTTTGTCCTCTGTATTATTGATGGCGGCTTGGTAGGGAGACACTTCTTCGGAGGAGCTTTGACAAACTATCGGGTTCCTGGATAGATGAGTTCGCATGACTGTTTGCTCTTATCGGGTTGAGGGTGTCAAGGTGTTAAGCAGCAGTGAGGAAAAACATATGGGGTAACGAAAAAGTGAGTTTGTCTCGCTGTCGGTCTGCTGTTTCAAGGAACTTTGTGTACCGAGTGTGTGAGGCCTTAGCGGCCGAAATGGGATTGGTGTGTGTTTTGACTAGAATTTTCAGGTGTCCATTCTGTTATTTTTGTTTTGATTGTGTAACATAATTTTCTCTATTTGTATACTCGTTGTGATTTATTTTTTATGTTTATTTGTTCCTTTCTTGATCTTGTTTTATGAGGTCTTTTATTTTCATGTGGGTTTCTGCTATTTTTATAGTTAGTGTAGCCTTAGATGTTACTGTCATTGGGTTTTTTCGAGTGTTGGGCTTTTTTGTTTTTTGTGCATCGTATGTTTGAGATGTTCTTTCGAGTGTACGACTTACTGAGGAGAATTATTTCGAGGATTTTCTTGTTCTTGTAGGTTTTTCATTCGTTTTCATTGTGTTGTTTTCTCTTAAGTTGTTGTTTTGAGATATTGTAGAGAGTATTTTTTATATCGTTTTGCATTATGCTCGGTGAATAACAGATATTGAGAACTTTGAATATATGTCAGCTCTTTTTTCACTACTTTTATGTTTTTTTTGTTTTTTTATTTCTTACAGCGTGGTATAATAGATGGAATATTGGATAATGTGTTTGGATTGCAGTTATCATAGCGTTTTCTCATGGTCTTCCTTATTGGGAGAGCAAATTCAGTTATTGGGCGACGCCAAGGGTTTTGGAGTGTTAGATAGATTGTGTGCTCTATAGTGAATCTGTGATTTTTTGCCAAATAACTACGTCATTCTTTTCGTTGTTGGTCCTTTGTTTTTCTCCATTTCGTTTTGTTGCTTTTTGATGCACGCTTGTAGCACTCGATTTTAATCTATTCTTTTTCTCTATACGCTTCCTCTTTGTCCTCAGACTTTTACTATTTATTTTGATCTTGCGTCAATTCGTGGATCATGATTTCATTCAGTTCTCCTTTATCAGAGAGTTAAAACTTGGCTAATGGTCATCTCATTATTTCTGAAGATCGATTAAATGTAGATTATGTTTTGTTCAGTGTTTCACTTTTTATCCTGTTATGATGGAAAAGTCTTTGAAAAAATATAACCATCTCAATAACTAATATATGATGAGTTATATTTTAATAGTCAATTTGGAAAGGATGAAGATAGCAGATTAAAATTTTTTTATTTCGCTAATTGAAACAATAATTAAATCTCTGAAATATTCTCAAATAACATATTAATTAGTTTAAATGCTGCTTGCCTATCAACAAAATCCAAATATTATTTCGGCACTGACTTTTTATAGTTCATCTTATATATGCTCGTGTGTTGACATCTGAAGTTTCTTTTATTAAAAATTGTCTCTCGGATATTTTATTGTTACACTGAGTTCTGTTTTTCCAGGTTGACTTTATTAATTTTTCTGACTGACATGTGGTGTATATTAAGTTTCATGTTACGGAATATTTTAGCTCATTGTTTTCAATTGTTTTTTTGGAGGAATTGGGTTTGACTTGGCTCATAATTTTTATGTCAGATCATCTTATCAGTGGCCTGATTTCTCGGTGCGTAATCGCTCTGTCGAATGACGGTTCGATAGATACAATAAGAAAAAACGCCTCCAAAATTATACTTTTGCAAAGTAACCCATTATATAGTATTATTTTATAATTTTATTATTGATTCTCTTTTTATTATCTCATTATTATCTTTTTCTATTATATTTATTATATTATATTGAATATTTATTATTTTATTTATATATTTTCTTATCTCTTATATATATATATTCTTCTTTTTATATTTATATTATATCATTATTATCCTTATATATATATATATATATCATATATTTCTTACTCTTTTACATTTATTGTCCATCTGAATACTATCTATATTTCTTATTTTTTTCTCTTTCTTTATTTTTATATTCCTTTTATTTATTATATTTTATTTATTATTTCTTTCTTTTATATTCATCTATCATTATTTTCTATTCACTATATTTTAATTAAAGTATTATTTTTTTTATACTTATTTATATCTAACTTATTTTAATTTACTTTTCACTTTATTAACTTATATTTTTTATCTTATTATTATAATATAGATGTTGTTTGTTCTTATTTATTATTATTTTCACTTTTTATGTAACTTATTATTATTTATTTATATATCTTTTTATCTTCTACTAGTAGTTTTGCTGCAATAAATTTGAATTCTGAAGAGTTTAGATGCATCCCTTTTGCTGTCTACGTATTTCATTTCCTTGACCTGGTCTCTATCCCTGTATGATTTCAGTACATGTAGAGTTACGCTATACTGCTTTTTCTCTTTATATTTTTATTTTTTTTGTTCCCTTATCAGTTATTATTGTTCTTATTTTACCATCTTTCTTTTTTTTTTATTTTTGCTCTTATATATTTCATGTCTGTGTTATTTTTCACTGTCATTTTTTCTTTACTTACTTGTTCTTACTACAGGTAGCAAAATTTATTCCCCGGTTATTTCTCTTCCATTTTCTTCAATTTTTATATATTATATATATAATATAATGTCATCTGTCTCTTTTTGAATTTGATTATCGATCATTATGCGCTAGCTTTTATAGATTGCTCCTGTGCTCATTTTATCTTATTTCTAGATTCCTTTTTTATATAGTAGTCTGATCGTGTCAATTGGTTTAATTATTTTTAATTCCTCGTATTTTATCTAATAAAATATTTTCCATTTTTTTCTTTTCTTCCTCTTAGTAGGTAAAGGCTTTTTGTGATGTTCTTTTTTTAAAGATAGAATACAGTAGTGCTGTAGTTCATTTTTCTTTTAATATTTATATTTCCCCTATTTTAATATTTGCGTTTCTTCAACTCTAAATTGATAATTATTTATTATAATAACATTATATTTATATATATATTTTAACTATTATATTTAATTAATTTTTAGCTTACTTTGTTGATCGAAGTGGCTGCGGTTAGTAGGGGGGGGCGGCGGACGGTTTGAGTTGTAGAAGTGTCAGGTAATGTTCAGGTCGGGTTAAGGAATTGAATGATTGCGAAGCGTCACACATGAAACGCAAAGACGTCTTTAGACTTATTCACTTGCATAGTTCCGGTAGTTTTATCACAGTACTTAATTTCATTGATGACCTAATCCATTCAACATGATGCTTGGAAGACTTAAGAAGTGGGCTTTTTTTTGTCTTGTCCTAAGAAATCTAGTTTTTTGCTTTCTTTTTTCTCATGTTAATATGGGGAGTAATTTTTTGTTGTGAATGTTGTTAGTTAGTAAATTTAATTTACGATTTTTTCATATTATTTTTTTATATATTAATTTTTATTTTAACTTTGATTTTTTGTGTGTTTTTTAATGGGTTATTGTTTCTGTATCTGTTTTAGTTTTTTATATATTTTATCTTGGGTATATTTTGTGAAATCATCACAAACGAAAATTGAATAAAACCATTACTAAATTTCTTTTCCATATTCTGAAGAATGTTTGCAATTAGTTACATTTGGACTATTTATGTTATGATATATTTTTGTTTGGAATATTCAGTTGTAGTTGATACATATTTTGTAAAACCATGTTCATTTTTCCCTCTTTTTTTTTTTTTTACTTTTTGTCTCTTTTATATATTTATTATTATTATTTGATTTATTATATATATTATATTTTATATAATATATTTATATATATTTTATTTCTTTTATATTATATTTATATTTTATTTATTATTATATATATTATATTATATATATATTATTATATTATATATTATATATTATATTATATATTATATATATTATATTTATATATTGGAATTTGCCTATCGCAATGAATTTTTGACCACTAGAGCCCGCCACTGAATTTATATATATAATATATATAATATAATATTTATATAATATATATATAATATATATTATATATATATATATATATATATATTATTATATTTATTATATATATATATATATATATATATTATATATATATAATACCAGTAATTTTTAACCACCGCTAATGAAACTTCCGCAGTTTCATTAAAAAAAATTAACCTCTCCTGTTGTGAATCAAACCCAGGCTCTCGAAGATGTTAAACCAGTGTTCTGACTATTAGACAAAGATGAGCTGAAATTAAACACAACTTTTAAGTATACTTACTACCAAATTAGGTTAATCATTCACCCATTACAAGTTTCCCAGCTCACACTTGGGTAAAGGGTCAGACAGGGTTTTATTCAGAGAGGTAATGTATCAGTATTTTTATAATTGCTATAAACTCTTGCTGTTCTATTAAAATATAAAGATTTTAACTTCTCCCGTTGGGAGTAGAACCCAGTGTCGTGACCATTAGACCAATGATGAGCTAAAAGGGAGCTTAACTTTGAAAGTATACTTAATCGTAATTTTCCTTTCGGGAGAGCGAGAGTTCGAATCTCGGTCTGGTTAACTGAACGGGCACAAAAAAATGTGTTAGTAGGAGATTTTCTGCAATATTTCATAGTTTTCGGCTTAGTGAATTACACTAATCTCAATACCCACACATCACTAAGAACAGCCAACACATACAACAGAACAATCTATTATAACGTACAATAATCACACACTCTCTCATGTTTCTAGCACAAGAAGGTCAGCTCATAGGGATGCGAAATCACGTCAACGGTGGCAAGAATTTCCAAACACGTTGAGCCAAAGCAGTACTTGCTATTCATCCTAGATAATCTTTGCATTATAATTCACTTGGTTAGGAAATACATGTAACACAATTTAACCTGACCAAAGACCCTACTGTGGTAGGTATTGAACCTCCAAATTTATGGGATAGAGGTTTAGTGGCAACTAACTAACTAACTAAATAACTAAAACTAACTAACTAAAACTAACTAACTGACTGAAACTAACTTAAAACTAACTAACTAAAACTATAAAACTAAAACTAACTAACCAAAAACTAAATTAAAAACTAACCAAAGAGTAACTAAAACTAACCAAAAATTAACTACAAACTAACTTAAAACTAACTAAAATCTAAACAAAAACTAACTAAAAACTAACAAAATACTAACAAACTAACTAAACTAAAACTAACTAATAACTAAA
>JABUQX010068940.1:30000-35000 GCA_015478945.1 Trachelipus rathkii
ACAGTTAGTGCAGCTCTCTATTCGTATCCAAGATCCTTTTCCAGTTGAACTCTACTTTCTAGACGTTTTCCTAACCTTTAATCCTTCTTCTTATTCTATTAAACTCATTCATCCTCTGGAATCCTCCGATTACTTTCTTATATGTGAATCCTGTTCTATCTTCCTCTGCATGCTGAGAGGAAACGTTTTTGACATTTCTTGCGGCAAACCGGTCTGACTTTTTTGTCATGCATCTTTGACTTCCTATTGAATGACTACTCTTTGGCGGTAGGTACCCCTTGTATTATGCAGAGAGCATAACTTAGGATGTGTATATTTCCTATTTTTCCCTTCAACTAAACCTAGAAAACCTTGGTTTAACTCTGGTTGCTCTCGTCAATTTGTCGCAGGGACGCTGCCCTCAGGAATTATCGTATTCAATCTCCAAAAACGCATGCAGTTTATATTTCATCTCGGATCGTTCAAAATCTATTCTTCGTAACACTGAAAACTCTTTTATCTGTAGAAAATGAAATAATCTTACTGGTTCCTCTTCCTCACGCTCTTTCTGGTATTTTGCAATGAATGTTAACTTTAACTTTGTTTATTTTTCTTTCTTTCCTCTAGTAACATCCGATTTCAAAACTCGTTATGTCTTCTGCTAAAGCCAAATAATTCATACAAACATTTGCCTCTTATTTCACTTAAGAAGATCTCTACTCCTCTACCCTCCTCCAACTCATTTAGGTTTAATTTTTTAATATCTTCTAAAGATGTTATTACTGCTCTTTCTGAGCTTAGCACTAAGAAGATGTACGGTCCTGATGGTTCCTCCTGTGGTTCTCAAAATTTGTGTTTCCGAGCTTGCACCCTGCCTTGCTCAACTATTCCGTCTCTGTCTTTCCACTTTGACCTTTCCTTATTAGTGGAAAAGTGTTCTCATTAAGCCAATGCCAAAAAAGGTGCATCTCGCTTTAATTCTGTTATTTCTATTGTTATCAAATCTATCTTTAACATGAAGATTTGGAAACATCTCAGCTCTTCTAATCTTATCTCTGATCATCAATATGACTTTGGTAAGAAACGTTCAACTTTGATCTTCTTAATGATTCTTGGTCCTCTTCCCTTCGGCATTTCGTTAATTCTTTAGCTTTGACATTAGACATATCAAAAGTCTTCGACAGAATTTGGCACAAAACTTTGATTTGTAAACTTCTCCCTTTCGATATCTAACCTTCTCTCTGTGACCTCCTTTCTGATTTCCTTTCCTGTCGCTCTCTATAGCAGCTGTTATAGACGGTCATTGTTCATCCTTTAAAGCTGTATAAATAGTGGGGTTCCTCAGGGGCCTGTCCTATCTCTAACTCCCTTTCTACTTTTCATTTATGACCTTCACTCAGTTACTACTTCAATTATCACTCTTATGCCAATGACTTCAAACTTTATTGCTCCTTTCATTTTGAAAGACCTTCCATCCAAGCAGCAATTAGATTGTGTTACAAGTGCAGCCTTGGAGCAACTAACATCTGATATTTCTTGAATCGCTAATTGAGGTTATTGAGAATAGGGATGTTTTCAATGCTTCAAAAACTTTCTCTTATCTTCCACAAAACTGTAACATCTTCAAAAACACACAACTTAAACATGCATTCTTAATGTTTCATTCCCCGTGATCTTAATTGGAAGGATCACATCAAATTTAAACTGAAATAAATTGCCTAAGTTTACTCATTTTATAAGCTTAGGTGTAAACCCAGAAAAATTATATAAATTTCTTTTTACTTTTTTAATAACGCTTGAAGATATATTTGAAAATTCACCATTACAAAGAAAGTTTGTGTCTTTTTCTGTTTCGTAAATTTAGGATCATAAAATGCATTTCCCAGTTTTACCTTCTTTACAAATCTTAAATTTTTTATTGCCCCCTGGTTTAATAAAGTACCTCTCTCTCTCTCTCTCTCTCGTCTATATAATATTATATATATAATAGAAATATATATATATTATATAAATAATATAATATATAATATTTATATAATATATATATAATATAATAATATATTATATAATATATATATAATATATATTCAGGTTCATTCTGTATTGTGGTCCGCTAATCTTGCTAGTTTTAGTTTATACTGAAAAGTTGAAAATACCAATAATTGACAAACATACTTTATGCGGTGAAAGTTCATTAAATCTTCAGTTCTTTACTTTTTAATATTTATTTAAGATTTGTACTACATTTATTAATTTCCCCTTTCTTTATATTTTTTTACAATTGTGTTTATGTATAATTGTTTCTGCAATTTAAAATGTTACAGAATGTTCTTTATTTAATATATTTTTATTATATTTATTTATTTAATATGTATGAAAATTCAACTACAAGCTTAAAATAATATAAAAGCCGTGTACCTCAACCTACTAATTAAAGCAAAACCCAGATGTAACCATGACTTAAAAGGCCTGTCCCTCAACCTAACCTACAAAACAAATGCTTATATAACCGACTGAGAAGCCGGACCTCAACTAAGCCTAATTGTCCGTCGTGCCGTGTTACTAACCTAACCTGTGTTTGTTGTCATGCCGTATAGGCTTAGCCTAGCTACTGTAATATATATATTTATATATATATATATATTATATATATATATATATTATATAATAATATTATATATATAATATATAAATTATTAATATATAATATATATATATATATATATATATATATTATATATATATAATATAAATATAAATATATATATATATAATATATATATAATAATATATATATATATATATATATTATATATTATAATATATATATATATATATCTACAATTTACTTTATTAAAAGGATAAGTAATTTAAAATTTAAACGTTTTACCTTTAGTAAAATAAATTAACATCATACAATTTTTTTAAACTAAACAGTAAAAATATTAAGCTTAAAATTTAACCTAATTCTGTACTAAGAGAACGCGGACCACAAATACAGATAACAATATATATATATATCTATATATATATATATATATATATTATATATATATATATATATATATATATATATACTATATATATATAATAATATATATATATATATATATATAAATATTATAATATAAATGAGCCTAAAGAAATTTCGAAAGTCTGAACGTGAATAAATAGATGAAAAATAATAAGTAAAAACGTACATCCAATGAGCTAAAATAGACAAAAAACCAGAAAAAAAAACTAAAAAAAAAAATAAGCAAAAAAGAAAAAAGAAAAAAAGGAAAAAAAGAAATTGGAAATATTTTTCGTAATGGTCACTTTAAAAAGACTGGAACATGATATCATGAAATGAAACTCGATTTATGCAACTAATGAGAAAATACTTCTCTCTTTCTATATATATATATAATATATATAATATTTATATTATATAATATAATATATATATATATATATATAATATATATATATATATATATATTATATATTAATATATATAATATCTCTGTATTAAAAAAGGTTGGAGCTCACTGGCATTGCCCTGCTATAGGATAGAACTGTTTCATATAATTACCACCAAGTATCCTGAAAAGGATCGATTCCTACGCCTCTGCTTGTGACTCTGCACTCTACCCATATATATTATATATATATATATATATATATAATATATTATATATATATATATATATATATAGAAATATAATATATATTATATATACTATATATATATACTATATATCATAAAGAGATCCCTATTATTGGTCCCATGTTATAGTTTAGAGTTTTTGAATGGTTTTGAGTTTGAAATTAAACTTGGAATATATAATTGAGAATGTTGGATAGTCCTTATTCGCAGTCATATGTGAGTCGAGTTCCTTCTTCTTGACAATTTTAGCGACAATGACCAAATAATTTCCGAGGCAGCAACACTTGTATCTCTTTTTATATAAAGAGAAAATCATTACTTTTCTATCCTCTTGAGATACTGAAACATTTGTATCAGTGTCCGTAGATTTAATTCTCGAAACTTTTCAAAATAAAACGAGCAATTTATTTCAATTATTATTTATTATTATTATTATTATTACTTATTATTAATTCATTATTATTATTATTATTATTAGATAATTATCTATTATTATATTATTATTTTATTATTATAATAATAATAATAATTAATTATAATTATCAATTATAATTACAATGTACCAATTACAATAAATACAATTACAATTACAATTACAATTACAATTACAATTTAACAATTACAATCATTATTTTATTATAATTCATTAATAATTATTTAATATATAATAATAATTATTATAACTTATTATATATTATTAAATATTTATAATGATTTAATTATCTTATTATTAAATTATATATAATTATATAATTATAATTTATTATATTATTATCTTATTTATATTATTATATTATTATATTATATATATGATTATCTATTATCATTAATCATTATCTTATCATTATCCATTATCCATATCTATATCACTTATCATTATCATTATCATTTATATTATTAATAGTTATTTTCATCATTATCATTATCATTATCAATCTATTCATTATATATTTTATTATATTATTATTATTCACATCAAAAAATTATAGTGCAACTTAAATAAATGCTATCCATTTAATCAGCTTATATATTTATTCATTATTATTATTATCATTATTATTATTATTATTTATTAATATATTATATTATTATTATTATTATTTCATTAATTAATTATTATTATTATTATTATTATTAATTATATTATATTCAATCAAAAATTAGTGCAACTAAAAAAAATTGCGTACATTTATCAGTTACTGATAGAAAAACTTGAACACTTACAAAAACCCATTATTATATATTATATATATATATATATAAAAGATATATTATAATATATATATATATATATAATATATATATATATATATATATATATATATTATAAAATATATATATATATTATGGTAAGATTTTAGTTATATTGAAA
>JABUQX010068941.1:0-43919 GCA_015478945.1 Trachelipus rathkii
AGAGAGACAATGAAAACAAGGCTCATTAATAGAAAGAAAAATAGTTTTAAGGCCGTTCTATAACATTTTTGAGGAGTATTAAAAAATAAACCAGATGTTTTTGACTAACATATTTTATTTTTATATCTTATGAGAACTTTCTGAAAGTCATTATTTCACTGAAATGTCTTATACGAAACTACTCTTTATTGAATTATTAAATAACATATATTTAATTGTAAGTACATAAAACATGTTATCCGAAAAACATTTCTAGAGTAATATGTATTAATTAGAAAATTAAAGATATATTTTTTATGATACTAAATATTTTTTGATGAAAACATTGGTTTGTTGGGGAGTTTGCCTCCTTGCCCAAAGTGTTGATATGAAAAACATCCAAGAGTATGGCCGACAAAGTTGCTGGGAAACGTCTCAAACTAGAGAGAAAGAGCAAAGATTATGGATTATTATAAATTAACCACTATATATAATATATATAATTATATATTATAATACTGAAACTTATAGTTGCTATATTAATATATATATCAATTAAATTATATATATAATTTAAATATAAAATTAGTAAAATTAATAATAAAATATATATATATATTAATATACTAATATATAATTTATATATATATATATTATATGTAATATATATAATATTAGTGTATATATAAAGGTGCGTCACATGGCACTGAAACAGAAAAATATTAAGACAGCAATATGAACAAAGTCGAAAAGGAAAATCCAGCCCTATGGCCCCTTTGTACCTCTTTAAAGTGAGAGCTCGTGCGCCATGAAAATCCACCCAGCGCTTCACGGGACTGCGACGGACCCTCACATATACATAAGCTTCGATATCTAGAGGAACCTAATATATAAATAATATATATATAATATAATTATAATTAACTACATATATTAAATTAAATTAACTATATATAATATAGTATTAATATAATATATTATAATATAATAATATATAATACGAATAATACATATTACTGGCTTCTAATTTATTTATAAATCAGGATTGTATATATACTATATAGTAGATTATATATATATAATGATATATAATATATATAATTATTATTATATATAATTATTTATTATATTATTAATTATATATCTATATACTTATTATATTTATTATTAATATATTATTATATATATTATTATATTTATAATTTAATAATATATATATATTAATATATTAATAATAAATTATTTATATATTATATATTATAAATATATATAATATATATTTTAATAATATTAAGGGGGAAAAATTATATTTTCTTTAAATTTGTCAAAAACTACACTACTGCACTGACCAGTCATATAAGGTCTGAAAATGAGTGCAAAATTTTCAGTGAGTGAATAATAGTATCACCATAATTCCACTACGCTAATATATTAAAACTACTACTTAACCTAGTTCTCAGATTTTAAAATCAATATGCTCAAAAGTGTCGCATATGAAATAGTTACTCCCTCATCTTCATCAGTAAATTTATAATAATTGTATTAATATATACTGGATAAGGATATGTGTTTTGAGATAAATCTACATCCACAATATGAGAATTGTGAGAAAAGCTACTTATAAAACAGTGGATCAAAAACAAATGCCATGATTAGGATTGTGTACTACTAGAAACACTTAGTACGTTTTCTCACCTGAGAATACAGTACTTCTAATTACTTAAATTGGCTGATCACATTGGTATCTATTCCTACAAAAAGAAAAATAGGTAAGAAATTTTAGAAGTGTATTCATAATATAACCCGATTTATTTCAAGCAAGACATAGGAATTTCCAAATCTGTGAACTGCCTAAAACTACTAAACCTTTAAATGCAAATTGATTATTCAAACATGAATGATTTGGGAAAAGTGAAACAGTCAACCCAGCACACCATGGATTTTAAATGATTAAATCAATTGACTGTAATTATATTTTATATCATATAACCAGAGTAGACTATAATACACAATTCCGAATTTACATCCGAGTTTATTTATACTCATCGAGGGGCCTTACATAATTACATGCTGGTATGTTGAGCATAATACATGTTAAATATGTAGTAAACACAGGAGCGTACACATATAGAAACGATATCGAGATCACAATGAATTAAACAAGACACACTACATGCCAGTATACCATTTTGAATGTAATATCAGTGCGCAATTAAAATAATACATCATACCATATAATGAGTCAGTGATAATTACACTTATTATCAGGACGAAAGGGAGGAACATCTGGACTCCCTATTCACAGCTTAGTGGATATGAATATGAAGAGGTAAATAGTATATAGTATTATAAGCCTAGTTCATAATGAGTATTTATTTCGACTTAATTTTTGAAATTGTATAGTTAATTTATACTTCTATATTATATTTCATTATATTATCCATAATAATTAACCTAATCAATCAAATATATAATATATATTATATATATTATAATATATAAATAAATTTAAATATATATATGAATATTAGTATATATAAATATATATATTATAATATATACGTAATATATATATAATATAATAAATATTATATATATAATATAATATTAATATATATATATATAATATATTATATATATATAATATATATATATATATTAACATTATATATAATATATATATATTATATATTATTATAATTACTTATATATATATATATATAATATATAATATATAATATATAATATATAATAATATAAGTAATATATATCATATAATATAATATATAATATATATATATTATATATTAATTAATATATATATATAATTATATGTATATAATTATAATATATATATATATATTATATAATATTACGTAATATATATAATATAATAATGAAAAACAATTATGAATTAACCTTTATTATTATTATAAAATACTCATAATAACTATTATATACATTAATTATAATATATATAGTCAAATAGATTTTTAGTAGATAAAGATTTATTTGAGATTATAAATATATACTATATATATAATATATATATTACTATAAATATATATAATATCTATATATATATATATATATAATATTAATATAAATATATATATAATATAATATATAATATATATATATATATATTTATATAATTATATATATATACTATAACTATAAATATATATATATAATATATATTTCAGTGAGGCGGGAGCTCGTAGTAGTACTGAGTTATCAGGTTATTGCTATAGAGCAAATACCATACCATTTTAATTAACATGACTTGCATTATAAGTGATGCAAACTATTTATATAGTTTTGCATTCTTTAAGTTTTTATTTTAGAGATCAATTAAATTATTAAAGAAATTAATTGCATCTTATATATAAATAATATACACTTTCATTAGTATTTATTTTATTTAAATGATATAAAAAATAACGTCAATCAAATTTAATTTAAGTTAGTATCTAATATGTCACCAAGGGTAACAATTACCCATTAATTAATTACCTAATACTTTACAATACAACATTGCCCTATTTTACTAAATTTTGGAGAGAAAAATGTGCTGTGAAATATGACCGCAAGAGTGGTTTAATCGGTGTGTGAGTACCCACTTACAAGCTTGCCGGAATTAGCATGGTCACCATATACTAAATCCAATAGCATTGGCTATCTTCAGAGTGACTAAAGATTTCAATTAAAGTGAGAACCCACGAGTAGGCTACAGACTTCAGCAAAATATGACTCTCGTTCCTATCATAATTTAGGCGCGTCTCAGCAAAAACGAGATTTGTACGCTATGTTTAAGGTTTGTAAAGATCATATTCTTGGTAGGTTTATTATTTTATGTGATGTATAAAATTATTCTAATCTTCTCTCCTCTCTCTATATATTCTCCGATCGTTTCTTATCCTTCTCTACTCTTTAACCTGATGTTCGATTTTCTGAAGTATCTGACTAGTATAGCAAATTACTTATATTTTTTGAGTATAATAATATTTATTATTTATAATATTCGCTAAACTATATTAATACTATAAATCACCATTGTAACTAAATTGACCTTCATAATCTAAGTCTATTCATTACATACGTATCATAACCTATTAATCTAAACCGTATCTAACTCATTATCTACTATCATTCCATCTTATATCTCATTCTTTGCTATCTATCTATTATATTCTTATAGCTATCCTATCTATCTATCTATCTAGTCTATCTATCTATCTAGTTCTAGATCTAGTTCCTTTTACCATCTATCTAATTACTAATAAATCTACTCTATCTATCTATCCTCTCAACGCATTTCTACTCCATATTCCAAGTTCGATATTTGTAACTCTATCGAGCCAAATATCTAGAGTACTATTCACTATCTCGACAATGATTGAACTACTAGGCGCTAACTATAACTCACATATCTAAGTCTAAGCTATTCACTATCTATCTATCTATGCATATCCTATATAGTCGTAACTACTCGTGAGTTCACTCCACTATGTTATATCTAATCTTATAATATCTAATTCTATCTCTAATATACTATCGATACCAAATGCTATACAATATACTAAATCTATCTATGCTTATATCATATCTATTCCAAAACTATTCATAATCTATCAATCAATCTAATCTCTATTCTCACCTAATCTATCTATTCTATCCTCATTAATCTACTGAGATATATTAACCGGACTTATTATTATAAGTAGTTGACAACTAAAGTGTCTATTTATAACTACAGCCTGAGGTACTACGCGTATTATACTTGAGCTATACAATAAAATACATTACAAAGACAAAGATCATTAGTGATAAACAAAATAATTATAATATGAGGTGTAAGTATAAAATAATAGTATATATAATATACATATAATATAATATTAAAATAGTTACTATAAATAATATATATTATATATACTATATGGCTCGGGTCGTATATATCACGCTCATCTACTACTAGGTAATGATTGAAGCCTAATTTTTTTTATTTAAACTCCTTAAGTTATAATCGAATATAATAGTAATTGAAAGCTCTCGTAAGGGCACATACAATTATTGCGTATATCTATATTCATTTATATATTTTTTTAACTAATGAAATGCGTAAAAATTAAATAAATATACAAATAAATACATTATATATAAGTTAATAGGTTTAATTCATCGGGGATATTTTTTAGTTTTAACATAGATTCTTTCACTATTCCCACTGCCGTATAGTTTAGCACTTAGTAAAGTATTTAAATTAAATATTTAATTCTAGAGGTGTGAAGCACTCGCTCTTTAATAACAAATAAGTATATACAAATTATGACAATTTATAGAGTTCATTTTCACTTCTAAGTTTATAATGAAAATGGTGTATTCACTAAATTCATAATATTACGATGTACATATATATAATATATGAGAAGGTGGAGCGGCATTATATATCGTAGTACTACATTATGATCCATTATATATACATATAAGGTTATTATATAATAATACCTTAATATAAATTTAGGCTAAAATATTTCTGGAATAGTTTCATTTATAAAAACACATTCGAATGATTTTAATAATATACATAATCATAGTGCTTTATACGCAAGTGTATTTGCATATTTTTATAATATTATCTGTCATTTTACATGTCTAATATTTTGCTATTTTACCTTGTTACTATACTATATATATATATATATATATATAATGTATATACTATATATAACTTATAACTAAGTTACACTTCTTTATATAATATTATTTTATATTTTATGCATCTCGTTCTTATTTTTAAAGGTAATATGCCCATCGGCACTTTCCCTTTAAAAAGGATGTTACAGTGAGGAACTATGCTACTTTACATTCCAATATCTGTCTGAAATGTCACCCTTTACTAAATCACTGTCTATAGCGATAGTCATACACACGACTGTGAGCTGGTCTATTTACACACTTCAACTAACCAATAGAAGAGAGACGTTAATACAAGTTGTCACGGTACATGTCTGTGCTTATTATTTATAATACTACCAACTCTAATTGTCCTTGTGTATTATTTGATTATTATTATTTTTGTTTTCATTTTTTTTTTCTTATTTAATTATTTACACGTGTTGCTAGACAATATACCGAAGAGTACAGAGCGCGGCGTGCGAGAACGTGAATCTCCACACCCGTCTCTCTCCCCGCTGAGGCACGAGAGACTTTTTCTTCTGAGCGCTCTCTGATCACATTGCTTGGTCAGATTATATATCGCTTGTATATAGTATTCCTTATATGTTTATATATATTAAATTATCATATATAAAAACTTATTGATTAAATTACTCTATTGATGTCCTTGCATAATATTAGGTACATTGTAAATAAAATAGATATTAATAATATATCGATATATCGATCCCTTGAGTATCGATATATTATATTATTTCTAGATAACATCCTATTATGTAAAAGAATGTAGTGGTTGTTGCTTGCTTTGATATTATGATTTATGATATAATTTAAGATATTCATTAATTGTATATATAATTTATTATTATATAACTACTTACATAACTATTAATAATTATAATAATAATAATAATATATAATATAAATATAATATATAATTTATAAATTTAAATAATTAAATACATAATTAATAATAATTAAATAAATATAATCATAATTAATATAATATATCTATTGGTAAATATATACTTGACGAATTAATACATATAAATAATATCTAAAAGGCAAAATAAATATAAATTATAGTATAACCTTTATAATTTATGAAAAATCCAACTATACGCTCCTTTATGATAAAAAGGAAGTATTGTTCCGATCCTGATTCGTAAATTGACAAATCATAATATAAGTTATTAATATATATCTCTCAAATGTTTAATTTATATTATATTTGAATATTCTATATTTAATATTAGGGGGTTGGGGGGGTTAATTTATTTTGTTCCAAAGTTTTATCTTCGGATCGTATATTATCTTTTTAATAAATATAAATTTGAAGTTGTGCTTGTGATGTTAAAATCTAATACAGGAGATGACACCACCAATAATATAATGTTATTGACGAAGATCCGCCCCTGATATATACATTGTTTTTTATGAGATGTGAATCGCTTACTGATATTGAATAATTTTAAAAAGAACCATACTGAAGATAGAGCATAACTGATAGTTAATAAATACTTTGTATTATGTGTGCTATTATGTCCATATATTTCGTATTGTTTTTTAATGTGAAAGTTTATATTTGTATACATATTAATTTATAATCATTTTCATTTTCTAAATCATTTTTATTGACTATGAGTGAGTTTTACTTATGTGTAGAAGATCACTATATAATTTACGTATTTATTAGTACTGAAAATATTCAATTAATATAGCTGGTATATATAAATATTGCTATAGTTTAATTAGGACTTTTAACATACGAGAGAGATCCCTTTTCTGGTGTGATAGAATAACTTTTTTGGAACTATCCTACCATTCCTCACACTTTCAAATCGTTGTCTCACCTGTAACCTTTCTGCATTTTAAGATTGTCGTCTTCCGCTCGTCGTAATTTTCTATCCTCAGAAATTGTAATCATACTTTCTCACTCGTCTCTTCTCTTCTCTCTTCATTTCTATCTTCTCTCTCTATCGTTTCGCCTCTACACACTACATTTCTGGGCCTACTATTTGTTACGAAACTTTTTACTGAACATAACATGATTTAGCAAATATGTCTATTGTGAGTTTTTTCTATTCACAATCTAAACTAAGCGTTATGAAGTCCGATTATTGTTACTTGTGTAGTCGCAGGACTTAGCTTAAGTTTACCTCCTTTGCTGAGCTGGGAATTTCTTAAATCTTGACTTCGATTTTCACACTCATCTTTGAGTGTGAGAGAGTGAATGTGGTTAGAGGATAGAGAGAATAAATTCTGGCGTGAGGAACGGTAATATGAGATTGAATGAGATATTAAATAACACCTAAACTCAAAGGAATAAAGTGACAATATTGTTCTCAATATATTATGATTTTGATATTTCGTATCAATCACTTTTATTTACACCACTCCTCCCGATCATACAAATTATTCATTGGAGTACAATAATTATTGCCAAAAAGTATAATACATTTTATACTATATAAAGTGTTTTAATTCAATCTTTATTATCTTGTACATCGAATGAACTATTAGCACCCCTATATTTAACGCTTCTATATAGACCAAAGACATACAGAAGTGATTTAATGAGTATCAGACGTTGAATTAAAAATGTAGTATTTATATAATACAAATTAAAAGATAACCATCATTCAAATCAAATCATATTTAGGTGAAAATGCACACAAACAGTACAAAACATTATCAATATTCAAGACAAAGAATAATAATAAAATATATAAGGTAAAAAGTCATTCAAATGCAAGATACCTGATTAGAATCCGTGTAGAATATTACTGAAAGCATTTTACAGTACACAATTATTAATTGAATGCATTACATTATGATAATAATTAATGTTATTTATATATTTAATTAACTATTTATTATTTATGTTATCAATAATATAATAGAGACTTACAGGGTTATCCACTACTAATCAGAATACTGATTACGATTTCTCGGATACTCATAGCACACATGGAAGCATATTCTATCTCTGAACGCCTGAAAATCAAATCTCAAACTAATCTACTTACATAATATATATTTATATCAATAGGATAGCACATAAGTTTGCTTTTGAGAATGTCATTTGACGATGAACGTATGAATTTATTAATTTAGTACAATATAGATATAATTAAGATTATTTCTATAGATAAAGTCCTACGTTCTGCGTGACTGTTTGTCTTTTTTGTGTAGAAGGCCTATTATAAGGTATTAGCAGGACTGATTTTTAGATTGTCGTGTGATATCTATTCATTGGCTCATATTATTTAATAGGTACACCTACCAAGGGAGATGTCCTCTATGGTATTGACGTGATACTATCTTATCTCATATTCTTTCTCTCGAATACATTGCACCACCAAATTAAAATGACAGATCTGTTTCGTCTTCATAACAACATCTCAAATTAATGTTATCAAGATACTTATACCTCTATTACTCTCTTTCGATTCTATATATACATTCACTTAAGATCATTCATCTCTAATATCACACTTTCATCATCTCTTCATCTTCTGAGACATACTTACAATTAACAGTCTTGGGCTGTGTAGTCGGCGCTTATTCGACCTATTCGGAAAATATTTATATTTTCTATAGTTGTGAGTCGATATGTACTTTGAGTATGCATGAGTCGAGCGACTTAGCTACCTAATTTACCATTAATTACTCCCTTGCTGACTGGGATTCTATAAAATCATTGATTTTCTTAGTGATTACGAAGGTTAAATAATGCGACTATGAAGTATGGGAATGTGATACCATAATCAATAAGTCAAGGTAAGCACTTATATTATTATATAACTTTTGTTCTCAGCTTATGTCAAAATTTTTGTATACTAGCAATAACTTGTCATAAGGTATTATAATAACTAAATACAATTCATAATATTATTTACATAATTAATATTATACTTATGGTGACACTATATATTATATATATAATATTAATAATTAATTATATTATAAATAAAATATTGATATATATATATTAATTATAAATATATATAAAATAATATATTATTAATATTATACTATTTATATACTATGTATATTATTATTTATAATGTATATATTTGATATTAATATATAATAGTTATTAATAGTATTTTATATATATATATTATATATATATACTATATATATTTATATTAAATATAAATATATATATATATATATATATATATTCTTAAGTAATATATTATATATATCTAATATATATATATATAATATATAATATAATATAATATAATATTAAATATATATATACTATATATATAATATTATATATTATTAAATATAATATATATATATATAACTATATATATATATATATATATATATTATATGTAATATATATAATGAGTATAATATATAAATATTAATTAATATATATATATTATATATATATATTATTATATAATATTTAATAATATATAATAACATTAATAATATATATAATTAAATAATATATATATATATTCTCTTTCGTCACGTAATAAGTTTAGTTGACTAAAATCACTAGAAAGTAGTCTATTATTATGTATACCTCATATTTACAAATATAATTTATAAAAGAGGAAATTATTTCAGAGAGATAATTATAAGTCCTTAATTAAGATAGCAAATTCTTTAGATAGGTCTTTAAATTACAATGAACTTTATATATGAATTTACAACTACAATTTAAAAAGTAATACAATAAGGTTTATGTAATTATAATCTTTATCATAGATATTATGTATAAGGAAATACTCTGACTTAATTATCGGTATGAATCCGTTAATGAAATTCACTTTACCCTTAGTATTTATTTATTTGAATCTCATGATTACTATGGTTACATAAATATTAAGGTTGAAACATATATTAAATATGTCAAACATTAAATATTCATAACCTAAGTGATTATATCTATTAAACAACGGTAATAATGATATAATTTGTTAATACAATAAGGGAAGTTCGATATGACATGCACTAATTTGCATTTAACTAATCTTGAAATATGTTAAATGACCTTCGTACAACCGTAAATTGATATACTTATGCTTCCTATATTACAATTTATAATATTTTTAATAGTGTTAAAATGTTTATATTATATTAAAGATAACGATGTCTAACTCATTAAGAAAAGGGACAACTTATCTTAGAAAGTAGGTGTCAAACTCTATTTTACTCAGTAGTGGTTAAGTGCCACTAACAACTGACTACAAAACTAGTCCCTCGTGGGCACGCAATAATTTTAAATATATAAATATGAATATATTTTTAATATGTCATAAAATTTATTAAATAAATATACATAATTGTTTTATAATTAATTATCTTATAGATAAGAAATAATCTTCATTTAATACTTATACGATATAAATTATAATATTACATATATTATATAATATATTAATTAATTATATAAATAATAATATAATATAATATATTTATATATTATATATATATATAATAAATATAATAATAATTTAATTGATCGCAATATTATAGAAAGTTAAAATAAAATTATCTTGATAAATTGTTAAAATTGTCCATAGTAGCTGAGGCCGCAATTAGGAAAGCTTAGATAAGGTACATAGCCGCTTAGCGTAGCTCATTGGGATTCGACGGTGTTTTCAACTTCATGTCTTATGAACCTTCTAAAATTATGCAATTGAAATTTATGTGCCTATTCATTTTCACATATAACGCTTTTGTGCTTGCTAAAAATAATAACTATGTTAAAAAACTATTCGTTTATTTGGAATTTCTAATGTAAAAGATAGTTGTACTATATACACATTAAACGTTACTTAAGTAATAATATAAAATTAAATCGAATGTGATTTGAGTAAATTATTTGATTAAAAAATTTAATCATGAAAAAATACCTAAAAAAAAATGACTGTATGTATTTTAAAATGGAGTTTTTATAAATTTACTTATAAAAAGACATATGTCTAGCAACCTAACTTTAATATCCATAAAGATTCTTCTTTTTTTCTAAATATGCTAATATTATAAATTATAATAACTAACAAAGTAATATTATAATTTACAATTACTTTTGATGTTTTTGAAGGCGTAACTGAATGTGAATTGGACCAATATTCGAGTATTTAAAGTTCATTTACTCTATATAACAATTAATAAAATATTTTTAATAATTCATATTAATCATATATAATTATATATAACAATAATTATTATATATTATATTATTAATAACTATATATATATTATATAATATTTATATATATAATACTATTATATAATATTTAGTAAATTATATATATATATATATAAATATATAAATATATTATATAGATTATTATAAATATATATTAATTACATAAAAAAATGATATATTCATATACGGTATATTAATAATAATTAATTAATATTATATTATATATAAATAATAAATAATATATAATATTTATTTATATTATAATATATATAATATATATATAATATATATATATATAAATATATAATATATATATAATAATAAATATATATATATAATATATATATATATATATATATTAAATTATTATTAAAATAATATTATCTTATATATTTAATTAGTATATATAATATATTAATAATATATAAATATAAATTTATTATATAAATATATTATATACTTTATATATATATAGATATAAATTAAATATTATTAATTATATATAGTATATTCTGAAATATTTACCGTAAAAATATTTAAATTAAGTAATATGGGATATATATTTGTGAACAATGAGAAATTTGAAAAAGTTAGTATTTCAAATAATTAATTTATAATGAAGTTTATCACTTTAAAGTAATTTGTTAATTCTGGGTAAGATAGAATTAAGAACAGGAATTTAAGGTGAAAGGTTTCTGGAGGATGTAAAATGAACTCATCCTAAATTAAATTGTTTTATTCCAGGTGCTTCAAATAGTAACTTCACTGTGTTAAGTCTCTTTTATATATTAGAACATCAAAGATATCTAGGAGAGAGATATTATTACACATTTCTTGACAAAAAATGAATAACAAAGCCTTTTGATGGCCCGCAAATTTAATGAAATACCAATGGATAGTGAACTAATCCTTGTACATACAGTAACCCCTTTGTATAGGTATATATCTGATAGTATTACCCTTTTTGGAGTGGCCAGGGCAAAACAACAATAGGGGATAAATTGTTATGAATATATATACTCCGAAGTAGAATAGATAATGTAATAATATACTGTATAAGATAAATACTATCTATTAATATGAAAGAACGCTTAGGGTTATAGTATGAGTTGAGACAGTTAGTTGCCTGTCTGTGAGATGTATGTTATATCAAAGAAGGAGATAGCGTATGTGATGTTAATCGTTCATAAAATGAGTGCTAGCAAGGGGATATCGATCACACATAGATAGGATCACACAAAGTGCACAAAAACAACCATATAGGCAGAAACCGTGTGCGTCGATGAACAAGCCACCAATTAGTAACACTTTACTAACTACACGAAAGTCGTATAAAGACAGCTTACGGACGACGTTATTCTCGTGACAAGAATAAATAAAGAATCATATCAGACATCATTCACACAAAATAGACTAATCAATCAAAGCAAAGAATGTACATTTTAGCGAAAAATGGAAATAATGAAAGAAGAAAATGAGATAAGAAATGTTTAAACAAATGAATGATTTTTAAGGCAACAATACTGATGACTGCAAGTGGAATATCACCTATAGACATAGTAGAATCATTCACTAGCCGAATAAATGAGTAACAGAATAAGTGAGACGATGTGCGAACGTGAAGTAACTCACACACCAGTTACCATTCTAGTACTACCTAAACACATGCAATATGAGAAAAAAAGTTTTGCTAAACATTTTAAGCTATTATAGTCGAAGCTACATGGAAGAATACAAAGATGCGAAACAGAATTAGGAAAGTGAATGCATGTAAGAGAAGTGAGACCAAACGAGTGGATGGATAAGATTGTGTAACCATCCTATGTGAGACAGAAGATACAACTATCTTGACCATAAGATTATCAGAAGTAGAATCTTCGAGCGAACACAGAGAGAGCCTCGCATACCACCAATGCTACACTTCAACAAATAACAGTACTCATCGTGGAAATGCATATATATTACATTGATCTGCTAAGAGAAGAAAGATAAACTATGAGTTAAAGAACAAATTAGAAGTACGACAAAACGGTAACACAATACAATATAAAAAGCACAACATAAACACACCCTCGACTGATAATAGATTATAAGACATGAGTCACGAAAAAAAGACCAACATCTTATCCAAATCGTGAAACTTACTCAGAGTCATGGCTAGACAATTAGGCATATTAACACCAAGAATAAATAGATAACAAAGTAGACTTACCAACTTATTGACAAAAATACAACTCTAAGAAGATGGCAAAAAGCTATAAACTGGTCACATGATGCATACAGAGCGAGCGTGTCACACGAAGATAACACAATAATTCTAGAAAACACAAGCCTAGAAACATACAGCGACTACTCGAGTGCTGACATTATAGATATTTAAGAGTGTCACATCATACTGTCTTTACCTACAAACTCCAAGTAGGTACCTCACACAGATCATGCCAAAATTCCTGTCTGAGTATTACGAGAGACTACTCTTCTATAAGGCGTATATACAGGGGACCAAAAACGAGCGATCTTCTAACCCACCATCTCTTCTCAGAGCGTATAAATTACAAACACAAAATTCTTAACAAGACATTTGACTAGAACAACAATCAACTACGAACATTACACTAAAACAAACACACTAATCAGCACGTAACAGAGAAACCAAGTAGAAGACTATTACATGACCACCAGTCATTATTAAACTTAATAACTCAGAGAAAATAACAGATAGAGAGAATTTACCACACTCACATACTCGTGTTTAGAGAACTTCGAGTGCCCATACGAACTTGTGAATAACAGCTAAAATGCGATTTCACACATCCTTTGAGAACTACAATGGTCAATAGTATACTACAAAATTACACAGTGTCGAAGAACCGTATAATCTAAAACTTTCCACCAATGCACTTTTTCGAGAACGTAACTCGGAAGAGTGTGCGCGGAAGATAATCGATTACGCTACTCTATTATCTCCTGGTTGTAGTAATTAAAATTTCTCAAAAAGATACTAGAAGCTTTGGACATTAAGCGTGATATGTACTTGGAAGAATCTGCGTGAGAGACCAGTTATGACGCAGGAGGATGCACATAGAAGCGAGCTGAGCGAGAGGACTGTGGAGCCACAGGTCGTCCCATGATGGTGTGAGTGGTAATCAAACAAGAAGAGAGGTGTGAGTGAATTTTGTAAAGAATAATGTTAGAAGTATAGTTACTTGAAGTACATAATAGTTATCCTATTGTCTCCATTAGAGTATTAATTATTATATATATATATTTATATTAGTTAAGTTAAAGATTATTAGGATAAATTTTGTAAAGGAGCTGATATTATGAATCTTAATGAAAAATTATATATGGTGAAGTGTCGATACTTAATATTACCTATTATTAGTCCTAAGTGAACTATTACATGAGGAATGTCTGATCGCACGTCCCTTATATATGGATTACCAGAAGGATTGAACGAAATAGTCAATAAGCTCCGTGCATTCAAAAATATGAGATATCACATGATTGTAAGAAACGAGTTGTCGAACATGATTAATTAGTTTAATTAATCTGTAAAGTTCGGCAAAAAAGTAAATGAGAGATGATTGATTATTATCAAAACGAGTGTTCCATTACTCACACCAAAATCTTGAAGAACATATGTTGTTCTCTCAATTCACTTCGTGCTAATAGGTGATTATATATTAATATATGAGGTAGAAGGGATAAGCCTGGCAGTAGACTACAGTTTTAAGATACTATAGGAACTATTACGTGTAATCACTCAGGTTATCACGTAAGTCTGGTCAAGATCGAGTTTAACATATAGCGACGCCTTCTGCATCTCCACAGAAGAGACTCCTAAGTCTCTGAATCGAAAGAGAGATATGACTACATTATATATATATAAGGTTACACTATATAAGAGTCAGTGAGTAGTATATGAGTATTAGATACTAGTATACTAATAACTGATAATATTAGATAATATTGGTAGATAATATTTAACTATTAGGTGAGTAAATAAATGATATTGGTTCGAAGAAATTATATTATGTACTCAATATATATCTGTATGGATGTGAGTCGTGGGCTATATAAATACATCTAAAAATATATGATAAAAATTAGAGTATGAGTGTTTATAGAAATAGTATATTAGGTATTATAACGACGATATTGTGGAACTAAAGAGAGAGATAGAATTCAGAAGAGCAGTGTCAGGGATATTGGCCGATAGGAGAAATGTCTGATGGAAAGAATAAGGAGTTAAAGATGTAATGTCACGCTTGGAAGACAATGATAATAGATATTGTACTAAAATAGGTTTATTATAATCACCTAGAAGTGAGTAGTACAATAAGTAAATGAGGCAATAACCCATTGGATGGTTGATGGAGATAAATGGATCATTATTAAGTCATAAATAAGAGGAGATTATAGTATATATGTTATAGTATATAATTATAATAGTATACGAAGACAGAATATGTGAGAGAAAGATATAGTTCATATATAGATAAGTTCGCGTATACTAAGAGTGATTATTAGCTAATAAACGAATACTACACAGGAACATATTATTGAGAGCAAATAAGTCCAATCCAGCTAATTTCCGATCTGCACAGACTGAACATCCTATATATATATATACATATATATATATATACTACTTAAAATACATAGTTATGTAAACTATGTTATGATATTGAATATATAATAATATAATAAAACATATATAAATATTAATCATATATAAATAATAATATAATAAATAATTAATCAAATAATAAATATAAAGAATAATAATAATAATTAAATATATAATTAAATTAATAAATCTATATATTAATATATATATTACTATATATAATAAATTATATATATATATCTAGTATATATATAGCTTATATATATAATTAATTATCATATATTATTATAATAATATATAATATTATTATAATTTATATATTAATATATATATAATAATATATATATATAATATATAATATAATATTAATATATTTAATAATTATTAAAGATATTAATATATATATATATATAAATAAGAATTAACAGTATTATTAGATACTACACTATTCATTTAACTATAATAACCGTGTAATTATCACTTAATGGATAACTTATATAAGTGTTTTTTTGATTTGGGATGAAGCTGACTCGTATTACTATATTTTACTTTTTCATGTAACGCACGGAATAGCTTCAGTTTCTTCTTCTTCTTCTCCTTACTTTTTATTTCCCTTAACATTTATTGTTCACTGACATCTTTGAATGTTGTAGATAGCCAAGATTAGATACCCCTTTTGATCAAGACTAAATAATCCTTATTTATATATATATATAATTATAATTATATATATTTAATATATTATAATATAATATATATTATATTATATATATAATAATATATTTATATTAGGAGTTATTAGGCATAAATTATATATATTAATAAAACATTTCTACGTCTTATAATCAAAAATTATTAGATAAAAAGTATTCCATTTATACGCTTTAATTCTTGTCAAATACTAATTTTAATCAGTTATGCCTAAAAAAATAAAATAACCTATATATTATTATTGTTATATTTGAATAAGTGTACAGAGAGTGCTTTTCAATAATAACTGAGATGAATGTCGACATAGATTTTAGATAAGTTGTGTTCGAAAACATTTAGAAATCTGCATACATATAGCTTCAGGTAACTCACTTATCTCTCAGGAAAGAGGGTGTCAGTGAATAAAATAGATGGTAGAGTTGAAGATGGCAAAGAAGTGCAATTGATGTACTCTTTAGAGGATAAGGAGTGTCTAGGTTGAGTAGGGAAGGTAGGTAATTAGAAGATAGCGCGTAAAGAGATATAGATTCGAGAGAAGGAAATCTGGCAGGTATATGATGAAATATAGGCCTAGTGAAGGATAGAACAAATTAACGAAAAGGGCAGATGGTTGGGATGAGGTGATATTGTGAAGACTTGTGAGCAATCAATGCTTTTAAATAGTCGCACGTATAAAGATACGAGAGGTGGGATCATAGGAGAGGTAAGAAGTTAAGTATATAAAATATATCACTAATCTTATAATTTATAGCGGGTAATGGTAATTGGAGATTTATGATTTTAATTTCCTATGAAGGGGAGATTTATGATTTTAATTTCCTATGAAGGGGAGATTTATGATTTTAATTTCCTATAAGTTGAATCGAAAAGAATGCTGTCGAAGTGACCTGAAGGACTGATTGTTAAAAGAACAAGGTGATACGTATAACGAAGAGGTAGAGGATGTTATGGATCTAGATAATTCTTTCTACATTGAACTACAAAATGACCGTTTATGAATGAGGGTAGAAAGAGTAAATTTTTGTATTTAGGTTTTTTGGAATTTGCATTAACTAGAGTAATGGTACATAATTTAGTAGTGAATATATTGTATTAAAATTAAGGAGAATTGACACTTTGGCAGGTGTTAAATTGATTTAATTAAATATGATATTTTGTGCTCAATTAAGAGTGTGTTCAGAACATTCTGACATGGAAATGCATATTATAGTAATGTATAACCGATAGTGGGAAGCGCGTGCAAGATTAAAAATGGGGAATTGGCCCGAAAGTGAGTGTTATTTTACAAATAGTACTAATACTTAGCGGAGTTTGAAGCCAGGGATTGTTAGTGAGTTTAAGAGACTATCAATCTAGAAGGTATAATTAACTGTACCTCTTTTAAGTAGTATGAAAGAAATTAGGAGAGTGGCCGGGTTCGTAAAAGCGGTATTAAAGTATAAAAAACAGTCCTTATTTATTTATTTGATGCGCTCCGTTTAGTAATATGAATACCGTGAAGTATGGAGAAGAGAGAGCTAGAGGGTGTACTTCTATAACCTAACCTTTTACGTATAAACTAATAAGAAATGTGAGATGTTTAGGCTTGTTAATCGGCGAATCTGAGAAAGATGAGTTTTTGAAGAGGATTGGTAGAGTCATTTGCAGGGTGTGAAAGGATGATGTATGAAATAAATCGTAGATTAAGAGTAAGGTTATTATTATTAGTTGTTGAAGTTATATGACAGATGACCTTACTCGGTGTTGAAGTTATAATAGAATAAAATGGTGAACTAGCTTAAGTAACAATTAATGGTTATTGAGTTTTTAAATATTTATTTATATATGATTTTGGATGAAAAGAGGACGGAGTGTGCAAAGACCTTATAGTAGTAAGGAAAGTTATGATAAGCCGGAACATTAAGTGGCTGGTGGCAAATTATAATTATCCGTGTGTTTAGTAATATGTATTAAGGGAACTAAGTCTTGAGTGCTGTAGGGTCTTACACGAGGAAGCTTATATGTATTTGTAATTATATTTATAGCACTAAGTAACTGGGTGAAAGAAATGTAATAATTTAATAAAGAATAGGACTCTCTATGAATTACCCTGAAGTATTAAAACCACACGTAATTAATGGTCATATTCAATAAACTAAAAAGTAGCGGGAGGTAAGAACTTCGTTTTTTTCCTTTTCAAAAGAAACGGAGAGTACGAGTCGTTAGGGACCGAATGGGAGACAATATCCTCGGACCCTTATTCTTATCTGATCTTTGGCCGAGTTAAACGGGACATAGTATACGATAACCAGAGAACCTACTAACAGTTGGCTAGAGTAAAATCCAGATACCGCACGTCACAAAGTGCCTGTAATTACTTAATTATATTACCTTCACATGCAGGAAGTTTTTCAACTATTAGTAAATAAATAGTTGTCCATGATACTGATTGTCATTAGACTATATCCCTACTTCTAAAATATAATATATTAGTTTTGACCAGCGTAAACCAGTAACAAGAATATAATATCAAAGAAGGAAATGAATTTGAAGTTCCTAGATGGAAGGTTAAAAAGAAATTACTAGTAATAGCCTTTTCTCCATTTATATGAATTAGAGTTTGTACTATCATGCACATATTTACGCCCGGTGAATTGCAAAGTAACAAGTAAATATTATATTTGAAATACAATACAAAATATTCTTAGATACATAATTAGTCCCTCTGTCAAGCCATTAGGTCCGATTTCATTGTGATTTACTTCTCCTATATAAGGCCGTGTGAAGGAATTCTAACTGTTTCTCCAAAGACACGCTTTTTGAAAATCACGCTTTGCTTGTCTTCCACCGTGGTTTCTCATCATTTCAATTTAATCTAATTGACTATAGATATACTGTACTAACTAATGTACCAGCTCCCATTATTTAACAAACTCACTAAATAATTTATTTAAGCAACATGAAGATAGAGGAACAGGCTAGACATCCGTGATATGATTACGGCCCTGAAGGGAAACCGATGCTTTAAATACTGTGTATGAGCTGATAACTCATGTCAACTTTTTATCGGTTTGAGTAGTGAGAAATATGAGTTACTAAGTTACTCACAAATAGTGACCTAATCTGAAGATATATAATATGATATATATATATGTTCCTTAATAGGTGTCAAGTTCTGCAAAATCTTATTAACAGTATTTCTCATAACAAACTGGTTGGTTCGCTCAATCAACATTAAACTACATTTCCCTTAAAACAGATAGATAATACAAGCTCTAAAATAGATTTATTTGTTCTGATTCTTATTGTTAATTGGTTTTTTTTATGTTATGAAATACTTAAAAGAACGCAGTTCATATGAATTCTGATAACAAAGGTTTGAATATAATTATATTTGACTAGAATAATAAACGATTAATTAAAGCACTATAAACACACTTTTTAATTATAAATTATATGAGAAAATGATACAGTTGGTTCATACGCTTAAAATCAATAATAGGCAACTATTCAAATATATAATATTTTGTCTGTAATGTATTACATATATTATAATAGTGCTAGCCTTAAAATATCCCTATCTAATGAAACTTTAAATTATATTAATATCTAAAGTGTATTTTTGGTGGATTTGTAGATAAATGTTATAATTTAAAGATAATATTATAGTATATAGTATATATATATATTAATATATTATAATATTATATGATATAAAATAATGAAGTAGCAAAATATTTTCAAACTAGTTTATGTCGGAGCTACCGTATATATATCTATATGCGCGGTAAGTTTATTATACACATCTTTAGACTATAAGTATGAACCATCTTCATTTTTGTATCTATATTAATGTGCGACTTATTGACTAGGGTTAGCTTAATCTTCTATTATCTTAGATATTACTAGCGAGAAACGAATAATCTTCTTAAGATTAGAGTTTTTTTATTGATTTGCTCTAACTCATTAAATGATTATATGTATTAAATTATATTCCTATCTACACTATTAATATAACTATTAAAACTTTCAATTCTCTGATAATTTCACCTTAGTAGTTGTAATAATATTCCGGAAATGAGAACATTGAATATAGTATAGTTTATGAGATTAATTAATAATAGAAGCCTATAACAAAGTAAAAGAACGTTTTTATTAAGACAAAACGTAATAATTAATAGAGGTAACCATTGTAAAGAAGTTACTGTGAAAACTTAACTTTAATAACTTTAACTTAATTAATTCTTACTTTGAATTACTTTAATTAATATACTTTTAAGTTATTTAATTATAATAAATTCTAAGGTGGAGAAATAAGTTTTATTATTAAATAGAATCAATTTGACTGATAAGTCTACAAAATTATTTTCAAGTACTTAATGAATTTATCTCATGAATTATATATTAAGTTGGTAATTTGATAATAACGTTTTCGTCGTTTAACTACAGAGATCACATCTCATAGAAAAGAAAAGGAGGGCACCGAATCTCCTCTCTCTTCTAATATCTAAGAAGTAAAATACGATGAATAGCCAGCTAAAGATATCATGTCAATTTTAAATAAATATCAAACCGTATTTGATTATATTCTATCGTATTTATCACCCAAAATGGTAATGTTATTGTATTTTTTAATTCGAACCAGATTATCTAATAACCAAATGTGAACATTTAAGAGACAACCTACGTCGTTAGAAAATGAATAATAAAATAATGATGAATATTAAAATTAAATACATATAAACTCTCTTCGACTTGAATTTTATCTCATTAATATAAGCATATCCACTGAGTAAATATACTCGGGAGGTTATATACTACATCATAGGAAGCAAGCGTCATTATTGAGTCCCATTGCATTTTAATGCATCTCTAAACGTTTGAAAAATGACTCTAATCTGGTGCCACTTCGTGACGCACCGAAATATAAACAGAATAATCTCTGGCGTGACATTATCACAATTTAAATTATTTGCTTGTTAGCTTGAGTGTAGGAGTGAGTTAACATTACCTCATAGAAAGATCAACCATGTCGTCAACGATAAACAGATCAGAAAGGTAGAATACTTTCCCTTTCTATCATATATAATGGGACCTTCACCTTTCATCTTCACAAAAAATTGTGGCCTTTCGTTCGAAATTCGCCCTCTTGGTAAATTGCGACATAAAAGAACATGAAAAACTATTAGCGTATATAGTTGAAGAAATATATATATATAATATGAAATAAATATTAACACTATTTAATATTAGTTTGTTATTTAAATATTTTTATAAGATAGAAAATTATAAAAAAATTTCTTTCATGATAATTAGATATTGTAAGTGATATCGTAGACCCAAATTATAATATAGAGATTAATAGTGATTGATAGTGATATCCTTTCATCTCTCGAAAGAATTCTTTCTTTACTTTGTATAATTTATACTATTTATACTATAAATATATATAATAATAATAATAATTTTGCAAATTTATTTTAGGCTAGTAAAGTGAAATCTAATAAGTTATATCCTTGTTTTATTCTTACTTTAAATTTATTAATTACGGAATCTCAATCAATTCGTATATTATTTAAATAAATATTAAATAAACATTTAATGAGTTTTGAAATGCCCTTAAAGGAAAACAATCATTTTTATTATAATATATACAATTTTGTATTTACACTAAAAAATATTATTCTTAAAATATTAATCGAAATGTTTAACCTTTTAAAAGAAAGATACCTGTAAAGTTATTTGATGTAGGTAGAGGACCCATTATATCTAGTCTTGGTCAGAGAGTTAGAGAAAAAAAAATGGATGATTATGTAAAACTATTATGCGAAAATTTATACTACATTATTCCCTGAGGGCATAGATCCAAAATCTATTTATATAACTTGATTCCTCGAGAAGTCATATAACTCTAGCTGTTTAGACATCTCTCTTTACAATAACATAATGTCTTTCTCGTAAGGGCAGTAACACTCTAATATAGCTATATTTCTCGACAAGCCATTAAAGAATCTAATAAAGGAATGCCTTCTGAGAGCGATTTTTAGTTTTAGAAGCCTCACTTTTATAGTAGTTCTTAACGTATGAATTATAACTATGAGGTATGATTTATAGACATACTAATCTTAAATACTCTTTTTACGAACATGAGTACATCAAAACATTTGTAAGAAACAATATCTGCTAGAGAAATGATATTCAATTATGAGTTATATTTTACTTGGAATCTTATATGAGTACTTTTTATAGATTCTTTACTTGCCAACACTTGATATCAGCAACCAACGGCATTAATTAATTGAATAATGAGATAGTTATCTACTTTCTATAATCTATTTTAATAAGTAACATTCCTCGCAACATATGATTATCAGGTGAGCAAGTCAGTACCAATTTGGCCATTACTATCCATTAGAATCAAGTATATTATTTAATTATATGAGTTATAAAATTTTGTAAATTATATTAGTATTATTTATATATATATACCTATTTATGTGAAAGAAATATAATATATTAAATATATCAATATAAATAATGAGAAAGAATGAATTGGATTCACTATGTTACATAGGATTAGTATATAGTTTGGTTGTGAGCTATATAATTAACATGTCATCTTATTAATAGTTATACATATTTTACAATAGCAGATAGTGGATGTGAATTATAAACTATCGTTTTATTTATTATTTATATAAAAAAGCCCTCATACCCACTCTTATATATATATATAAGAAGCTCGTTATGTTTCTTAGTTTGGTAACTTATTCATAACAAAAATATATCATTTGAATATTATTAAAGACCTAGCATGTTTTCAATTAAATTTTCATTATAAAATGATAACTAATACTAAAAATCTTCAGATTTGTTTTTATTCGTTTTCATGAAAAATTTTATAAAAATATTGGTATTGCTTTATTCATGTGTATCAGTATATTATAGTATATGTATATATATATTAACTATATATGATATATTATAATATATATAATATTATAATATAATATATATATATATATATATATATATATACTATGGGCAAAATGTTTTATTTTTAACATTATCTTCATATTAATTGTGGAATTATCCTTTTTTATATAATGACCTGTGAAGGAAGTTTTCGTTTCGAAAAATGCTGTGCCCTTCTTTTCAATATTATAGTACTATATATATTATGACTATAATAATATTTTATATATTATATAATGTATTATGTATATTATAGTACTTAGATAATATTGGTAAATAATTATTTACCTATTATATAGATCTTATTTATACTTTATTAAGCTTCTTCTAAATTGATTTTAAATTAACCATTCTTCTAACTATAAATACTATTAAAGTATTATGGATTTACACCTAACACACGTACCATTACAATTTCCCTTTCGGAGCTGCACCACTCTGCCGTTAAGATTAACAACTTATAATACTTGTTTGGACCCCCTCTTTAATTAGAATTAAATGTGACTGGCATAATGAAATCCGCCGAATTGATGAAGAACCAAAAATGGACCAATCTTTTTTGGGATCATGTTCCAGGTACCTCTCCGGAATGACATTATAACGTACAAAGGACGCCTCCACTCAACTTGAGAACTTAATAAATGAAGCTTAGCTTATCTCCGATAAGGTTGTTTCTTGATTTCTATTTGCAAGAGAGGCTTGGACGGAATGATTTACAGTCGGAGGAGCAAGAAAACTTCAATTAGAAATATATTTTTATTCCGAAAGAGCTTTACTAATTCCGTAGTGAATAAACTTGCCACGCCTCCGTAATATGACCACCCATTTATACTTCAACTCATATACAACTAATATCGTCACTTAGGACCTCCTCCCAGTGCAGCAAAATTTGACCTTCACCAATACTCGCGTAATCTGTTCCTCAATATATCCTCATTGATATTTCATTTCCATGACTGGATTTCACATTTGCCGTCGTCATGTTTCCTGTACTTTATGATTAATACCTAAAACCCTTTCTCTAAAGAACATTTATACTCAACTTATCTTGGATCCTGAATCTTAATCAATTAATGACAGTAATCTCTATTTTCTTGTAATTCAATAAAGAATACTTTTAAATTTAAAACTTTAGGAGTGTGTTAGATGTGAGTAAAACTAATAAAATTATATTATATATCATTAAAAAATGAGTTAGTAATATCTTTTTAGCAATTATTATATTATTTTGACTAGGGAGCATATTCTATTTATCTGTTCCATTCTTCAACTTTAATTTCTTTGAACATTTTAAAAATATATAATAATTTATAAGCACAAAGGGAACCTTCACCTCAAATTTACGAGTTGATTAATTACATAAACCAGTGTAATGGCCGTTATGAGCTTCATCATAGCGAGCCATGAATATGTGGGCTTCATATATTTATATTTATATATTAAATAATATGGATAATTTTTATAGATTTTATTTTTATTATATCAGATAAGTACGGAAATGTGTTTATATTAATATTATTATATATATATAAATATTATATATATATCATAGATATATATAGAATAAATAAATAATTAATTAATTTATAATATTATATTATATATAGTATATACTATTTAATGATATATAATATATTATCTATTATAGGTAGAGTTGGTCAAATTTGGAGTGACAATCTTCTAATTACATATATAATGTAACTATCTATAAAATCAGTATAATTGAATAATCAAAAACATAATAAGAATAATAAATATTTATTATCTAAATTTATGGTACTTTGTGTATTGAGACCAAATAGAATTGGCAAATTGGTTGTAGAAAATAATTTTAAGAAACATAATAATTAGGATCATTATTTCATTATAGGGAGTCGACTCCAAAGAAAGTTTTGTAATTATCTAAAAGAAAGTCTATAAACGACCTCACACCACACACAGATCGAACACACCACACACAGCACTACACACACACCACACACACATCACACACACATTTTATCGCAGAATCTACCCGAGATAATGCTATCCAGTTTGTATAGTGTTATGTCTAAAACAATATTTCATCAATATATGAAAGTTAATATCTGCACATATATATTGCATAGTCATGTCAAACAGCCCAATGAGTTTATTCCGACAAAGGATAATAATCACTTGTCTCATATATAGTATAGTGTAGTATTATGATTTTATGAGTTATAACTAATCATATTTCCACGATAGCAATGTTAACGTGGGTAGACTGCTCAAAAATGTATTGATGAAGCATGTATACTGTAGTTTTATGATTGAAAAGACTATAGTTCCATACTATTGATATTAAAAGCCTTGTTAGTACTAAAATATTAATTGGACTTCTCTTTTTAAATTTGAATAAATCAGAGTAATTCTATTACTGAAAACGCAGAAATTAAGATAAGAATTTCGAGGTGGATTTCTTAGTGAATTACTATGTACCTTATTTACCTCAACACGGAGCTCAATTATAGTGATTAACAATATATAGTATAATAATATATATTTAAAATATTTATATTATATTAATATGATTTATTTTATTAATTAATAATTATATATTATATAAAATATTTATTGTAGATTTTATTATGATATATTTTTAATACTAATTATTAATTATTTAGTGATATAAAATATATATATTATTAGTATTCCTTTATTAAATTATATTATATAATATATTATATATTATTCATATATATATAATATATATATTATATATAATTTAAATTAATATTATAAATATATATAAATACTCATATATATAATTAATATATTATAATATAATATATATATATATTATATATCTATATATATATTATATATTATATTAATATATTATTATATATATATTAATTTCTATTATTTATATTAATATTGCTAATAATATAATTACTACTACTTAAGTAATTCCTTATATTATAATATTAATAATATATAGATATATCACTATAATTATATTATTTTAATATATTATTAATATTATTTTAATATAATATATATATAAATATAATTAATATATTATTAATAATATATTATATTATATTATATATATATTATATATATATAATATATATATTATATTATATATAATAATTATAGATATTTTAATTAATTATTATAGATATTATTATAATATATTAATATATTATATATTATAATATATATATAATAAATATATTATATATATATATATAATATATTATATATATATATATAATATATATTATAATATTATAAATTTAATATTTATATATATATATATATTAAATATATTATATATATATTATATAATTATAATATATATATAATATAATATTTAATAATATTAATATATATAATATATATATTAATATTTTTAGTATATTATTAATAATTATATTTAATTATTAATATTAATAATATATTAATATTATATATATTTAATATTATTTAATATTATTATATATTTATATATATATATTATATATTATAATATTATTAATATATATATTAAATATATATATAAATATATATTTATTATTAATTATTATATATTATAATAGTTATATATAATTTATATATTATATATTAATTTATTATATATAATATATATATTATATATATTATATTAATATATCTATATATATATGATACCTTCTTAATTAATATATTATATTACCTATATTTTATTATTATAAATATATATTAATTTAATATTATTATATATATAATATATATATTATATTATATATATATATAATTATAATTAATATATATATAATATATATATCATATTAACAATACTATTATTATTATTATATCAATATATTTAATATATATTTATAATATATATATATTTTATATAATCTATATATAGAAGTCTACTTTATTATATACAATAATATTAATTTTGGCGATAGTGTATTCCTGAAGTGGAAAAACTTCTACTATATTCCTTCTCTAAATAGCACTAAATTTTTAATTGGACAAAAAAAAAAATATAATAAAAAAAATTCTATAACAAAATTTAATTTTGCTCACATAGTTAGGATTGTGAAGGAAAAATTCTTTTGCCGCAAATGCCATAGAATATTTATTTCTTTATTTAAATTATATAAAAAAAAAATATATATATATGATATATATAATCTCACCTCCACCCCCTAATCATTTGTCTTCCCGTCTTTTGATTGGCTAGCAAGTCCTTCCGATGCTTTTATCACCTCGCATTTTCCTCACCGGTATATAATACTATCTAAGCCTTAAGTGTTCAGACATTACCAACCAATTTTAAGGATACCCCTCACAACCCTCACCTCACTTTTATTTTTTCCAACGCCGTAGCAAACTCCATGACGCGTAATACACTTTTCTTTTATGTGACGTAGAGTTCTGATGACAAATTGATGTTTCGTTTGACATCACTCCTAAAATATTTAATGGATCAAAATCTGACAAGAATAATTTCAAAATAAACAATTGCACACTATTAGATTAATACTTACCTTATACAAACTGGCAACTTTTCAGGAAAAGTTCAATTTAGGGAAGGCTTGGGATCTATTAAAATATTACCTTACGCAATCATAGGTTGTTTGGTAGTGAAGCTGCAGGCTATATTCCGGGTTGTTATTCCTCAGGCGGATAATAGGACATAAATGTACTCAGCATATCTGGGTTGTTGCGCCGTGTTTTCGTGGGACCTATAATACTTGAATGAATATGTGTTTATGAATGTTATTTATATTAAGTCATTATTATTGAGGATTTTATATTTTCACTTGTTTTCAGATCTTTATTATAATTTTCAGTGAGAAAAGTGTTTATTATTTATTCTATAATCTATTATTATTCTTCAAAGTTTTTATTCTTTATGGGAGACATGCCAAGTGGGAAAAGATGGAACAGGGCTTTAATGAGTATAAACATACTATTTTGGACGAATGTTAGGGAAAAGTAGTTATGATTGTATAATATATGTATTATACGGCTTAATTTCTAGTTAACTTTGGGCTGAGCTATGTCCGCGGGGAAAAGGCGTTGCAAAAAGTATAACTTTATATTATATTTGAATTATTATTAGTTTTTAGTATTACTCTTTATGAATATATTCTTTTTGAGGAGTTTGTCTGAATAACACGAGTTATTTGAAAGGTGGTACTTTTGATGATGATGATCTGGAACTAAATTAGTGCATAGGGTCATGATAGCAAAAATTTTTTTTTTCAGAAGTTAACGAGTGGCGATGAAAAGAGTGTTCCTCTCACTCAAAAGTTTATATCAGTTTATATGAATTATACAACATTTTTTATATTATTACTATTTTAACTGAACGCGAATGTGATCTGAAAGCTTATCTTAATTATTTATTATTATTATTATTTATTAATCGAAGTAACGCGAGTAAAAAGAGAGAGGCTGTATCTATTATTTATTAACTATTTATTTATATAGATCAATATTTTATGATATGAATGTATTTTTTAGAATTAGCATTGATATTAGATAGAATGGATTGTCTAAAAAAATATTAATATTAATTTCGATTTCTAAACACGTTGATATTCGGTAGAGTTTAGTAAATATATGCTTTAGGATGACGCCCTCAAATAAACCTAAAAAGTTTATTTAGAGAGTGAGTTTTCGGATGAAGTCGCCTGCATCCCAGGCACGAGGGTTTTAATTTTTCTGAAAACTCCTAAATTTGAGATATCAAAATTTGAGTTTCTTCCTAAAAATTTTATATTAGCTGTTTGTGGTGTATTATCATTATTATTATATTTATATATTATTTTTGTTTTGTACGTTCCCAAATAAAACATTTATTTGGTAGCGATTTTCGGAGGAAGTCGCAGGCCTTACATACAGGAAATTTCCATTTTTTTTGGGACTCGGAAATTTTTAATTTTTAGGCCTGATAAGGTATTTTTAAATATTGTATTTTCTATAAGTTTCAGGAGGTTACTAATATAAATTTTGTTGGTATATTTTCTATAAGTTTCAGGAGGTTACTATTATAAATTTTGAATGTATATTATGCAATCATTTTATGTTTTTGGTTAAAATCTTTTTCTTTGTAAGAGTTTTATAACTTTTTTTAGTTAGAGTATTATATTATTTTAAATACATTTTATTTCTTCTGAGTCTTGGAGAGATGCATTAATTTAAGTTGTCTTAATATATTTTTTCTATGTATTTTGAAATAACATTTAATAGGTATTTATTATTCTAATTTTGAGGGAGGTAATGTAGTTTATTTTTATACATTTTTAAAAATTCTATATATATAGTAGAAGTGGTATGTGTCCTTCCTTTGAATAATTAGGTTTGTGTTTCATAGGAGGGTGAAATTTGGTATATATTCCTCTCTTGGCAATAAATGGTCTTTTATTACATACTGATATGAATATGGTAATACAGGTTTTGATAATTTAATTGTTTAAACGAGGTATAAACAGGACGGTAATTTTGGTCCTCAATTTTTAGGAATTTATTATATTTTATTTCGGTATCCTCGTTCGGCATCTATTTATAGTTTTATTTATGTTTTGAACAATTTTACGTTCGTATTCACGATTATTAATTTTTAACCTTTTTTTGAATAATGTGGACCCGTCTACTTTCACCTATGGTCCTATCTAGGTAATTTTCATGAAACCTGAATTAATAGTTATTTGTTGGGAATTTAGTTTTATGTTATAGAGTATAATCAAGCAGTCATTTTTTAACAGTGTTAATAGTAACAGGAACCGTCATATTTGGTCCTCAGTTTCTAATGTATAATAGCATTCTTTTTGGCAAATCATAACTATACTTTAGGTGTGCGTGGTATCGTTACGTAAAAGTTTTAGGTTTTTCTGTGTAGTATTTTTTTTTATTTTATTTGATGTACAAAAATAGTCTTACTTGATTTATTCGAGGATTCCAATTTATTTTGTATAGAACAATTTCATGGATTTTGAATATTGGGTAGTTGATAGCTTGACATGTAGTTTAAATTTGGGGTATTATATAGGGTGTGGGCTGAAAATCACATAGTATCCAGCAGTGTACAGTACTAGTATATTATTTTTTGTAAGAGTATCATCATAAACGTTTTTTTTTGAGCATGGCTCGGCCTTTTTAATTTTGATGAGAGGTTTTTGTTATATGACTACATTATGTACTTTCACTATTTATATTTTTGTATTTTGGTCTTTTATCTAAGTGGATTTCTAAGTTTTATCATCTTGCCTACTTTTAGGGCAATTAATAAATTTTATGCGTGCATGGTAATTTTATTGGAAAAAGCTTGTTTTGTTTGCGCAATTAACCCCAAGGCATCATTAGAATTTATCCCAGAAGTAGATATGGGAGAGTGGCGATCCTCTTCACTCTGAAGTTATCCTCAAGAAAGTTTTGTGAAGGAATCTCGCAAAAGAAACAAGCCATACAGGCTATTTGCCAGTGTGGTGTCCGGACAGGAACAAATAGCACAACTATTCAGGTTAAGGATCATAAACTCCCGATCACGTTCTTCAACAAAGTAACGAGCTAGAATTGAATATAGTTGTATATTTTTGAATTCAATGTTCAGACCAGCTCCCTATTTGAATATTTTTACATCACAAATAAAATAAAGCCATTTCTTTAGAAACGATAAGATGAATTAAAGTAAACGTCTTGGGGAGAATTTTATTTTTACTACCTAAGTGACGTCAATATTGAGGGACAACAGGAATAGTTAATTTCAACATCTTTGCTAACTTGGATAGGGCTCAGTATGGGCAGTAAATTATATTTAAGCTGATAAATAGGTGTTTAATTTTCGCAAAATGTGCATCACAATAAATTGATAACACTCAGATAAAATAACGTTGCCACAAAGAGGAATCAGCGCGCTCACAAAAAAAAGGACTGTTCTCGTGCACAAGCGATATTCTCTCACCGGAACTCATTCGTTGCTGCATGAAAAGGTGCAAATATGTTAAAATAAAAATTATATTACCATTTTTGTCACAATTCACACTCCAGAGAGAAACCTGTCTTTTCCTACATCAATTTGAAGAAACTTCTTTATTACAGAGAAACAATCTCTCTCCATCAAACCTACTACCACAGAAAGATTATACACTGACGCTCCAGAAACGATTCGCAATCACCACACAAAATATCAGAATGATTCAGAATCCTCTCCCAGAGGCAACCGATGTTTGATTATATTTGTTATGATTCTGTAAGAAATTGGTAAGTTAGAAATTCCACCACTGCTTTGTAGTTTCCGCATGCAATCCTCTCAATGTCGTACTGGATAACCAGAACGCACACTCACAAGGCATATTTTGAAAATATTATTAAGATGGTTCTCAAAATTTTGAGTAAAACACAATTTTAAATGTTTTGCCTATCAATCATTTCTCATAAATGAGATATATAATTTATCTTCATACCGTGTTCAATTTTTAATAAACCTATAACTTTCAGCAGCACTGACTTTCTTAAGATGGGGTTTTTTTATAATAAAAAACAAGAATATGATTGGGTACAACTCAATTGAGTTCAAAGGAGTTCAAATATAAAATTTAAATGTTTGAAACAAGCCGCCACACTGCCTTGTAATTTGACCAATGCACCCTATAATGTAGAGCACACCATGATTCTCGTCGGGTGGCTCAGTCGCAATATTTTTATAGAATAAAAATAATAACAATTGTGAATGTAGAACTTTGAAATGCTTCTCATGCAAATATGTACTCTCATTATTTAAATGCTCCGCGAATATGAACTTTTCACAAATGTTAGCTCATGGCAAAATCTGTTCACGAGTAATATTTAGAATAACACATGTTTCCACATACAATATTTAGTATACTAATTTGTTTTGTAATGTTTTCCAAGTAATTTTATACAGATGACATTCTTAATCAGTGTTGTGAAGGAAAGTAGGGTCGCATAATGTTAATATATATACATTATTTAAATTGACTATAATATGTATAACATGGAGAAGGCAATGTGTCATGATATGTTAACTATTGGCTCGCTTGTCTCAAAAATGATATTGATTTTTAAACTTTTCACGCTCACAAATGGGCTTGAAAGCTATATCTTATATGTTTGTCTTAACTGGCCGGACGACACTCTCAGATACTCTCGGTTACAAAATTTTAAATAAAGCGATCCTACAGGCACATAAATAGGAAATCATAAAACGCTTAACCCGCTTCTCATTTGTGTAATAGCTTTGGACTCTCATCTGGAAGATGAGGTGGGTTTACCATCTTTCAGAGAGTGATCTTTTGATCAAATTGCATCGTCTATAAGAGATCTTTCGATAAATGGAACAAGATAAAACTGCAGAACAATGTTAAAAACAGTTTATTCTTTTTTTGTTGCTCTTTAGGTCTTTGCCATGCCCAATAGCTCTCGTTCTCATCTAGAGTGCTACAATCACACTCGATACACTAGATAGGACCATAATATCTCTTTTTTCCATTTCAGCTCTGAGTATCCTGCAGATGATGATGTATCCTTAGCCGTTCCAGAGGATGTACAAAATGAGATGTTGGTAGGATCTGTAGGTTTTATTAAACATAGATTATGTAATCAAAATGCTGTTCTCTATATCTAGAGTACTCATGCTCAAACCTTCACACTTAAACTAAAGGTTTCAGGGTTTTTAAGTTCTACTTTTGGCCCATTTAGCCAATAAAGATGGAAGAACATTTATAAGCATGTATATTTTAATGATATTTCTAATTTTAACAATAATACCTTTTCTAATACTAATAATGATATATCTTATTGCAATAATAATATACTTTTTAATATTAATAATAATTTTAATGAGGTAGTAATACCTATGGGAACAGAAACAGTTCAAGTAGAACATGACGAAAAGGGAAAATCCAACTCTGAGTTTTCACACCTCACTAGGGGTAACCCTATCACCCATTTTAGTAATACTAGGATGTGGGATAGGAACCCTTCTCAAGCTACAACCGCAATTGCGGACAGTGAAAGTAGTAGTAATATATATGACATAAGTCTGGATGATTCCAGTTTAGCACAAAATGCCGCATATAGGAGGGAAAATGAGGAAAGTAATGAAAGTGTAAGCATTGATATTGATGTTGCTTCAACGCAGATGAAGCATCAGGAAGGAAATAGAGAGATGGAAAAATGTGATGAAATATGCACAGAGGATGCGAAGGTTAAGAACAGCGATGCTGTAGGCATCTCACATAGCACTCTTAGGCATGATATTGGCTATGGGACATCAATAAACGGTTTGGATGGTGAAATAAAGGTCCGAAAGCGCTCTTTCAACCCCTACAGACGGAAAAGAATACTAAGTAGGGCACATGACAAAAGTAATATATCTAGCATAGACACCCTAGAGTAGATAGTATATGTAGCTGCCAGAGTATATCACTATTGATGAGGGAAGTGCAATGTTAATTTAAGATAATTCACCAGAAATAAGTTGTGCTCTAAACTCTCTTCAACCTTCTCCACGATATAGTTTCAGAACACTTCTCTCCGTTTTCTCGCTTTATTTGGTTACATACCATCTCACAATTTTGAGGGATCCAATCTTTTGTGGGTTGATGAAAACTATGATCTCTCCCGCTACCAGTTGAATTTCTAATATAGATTCTCTCTTTACTCTTCTAAGACCGCCCCAAATGCATTTCCCATGACGAGAATCTCTTCTCAGTGCACTCCACCTCCCCTCCCCCTCCCCTCCAAATTGCGAAAAGTAAGATACATTTTGAAGAGAATTTTTAGTGAGGCATTGTTTTCCAGACTCTTTTATCTCAGATACGCAGACTCAGACAAATGTTTCTCCGTCAAAGAGTGAGTTTTACTCACGTCAAACTCATCATTTGATAATAATTTACAGCCTCACCCTCCATTTAGTTCCTTCAAGTATGAAATTTGTCACTTCTCAATGCAAATATGACGTCTCCTCTCTCGCCTGAAAGTAGCAACTTATTCTCTTCTTTCACTAATACGCAGTTCTTTGTCCAAACTCAGACCACCCATTATTAATTCACATTTAGAGGAAAAAAATCGATCCACACACACCCACAGAACAAAAATTTTAAATCTCATCACGAACCTCTTTCTCTCACACCTGGATTTTTTCAATCCTTCTACTCAAACACACACCTGAAATAAAACTCTATATCACTTATCTCAGATAACACAAATAATCTTCTTTTTCATACTTCAAGCACTAAATCACAGTAGTCTTGTCTCAGACAGCACTTTCCACCTTGGTGTAACTGTGTCTATATAAGCCTGCAAACAATACAAACATAATCAAAGATGAAAAGGCAACATATCACTCGCTCATAGGACCCGCTTATTTTCTAGATACTGGGATATATCTTTGACTCTTATACCTTACACAATAAACGCTTTTTGGTCGACAGCGGATCCAAACTCCTTCCTGGCTCATTAGACTTTCCTCATCTCAGATTAGAAAGCAAAATATGCCATTAACATCTCCATTAATAAAAACTCCTACATTGTTTTGTAAGTCAATCACAGGGACAATCATTTCAACCAAATTGGTACCACAATTTTGCACATCCAATTAAAACACATTTTGGTTCACTCGTGTATAAATTTCATTGTTTCCTTGACGGAGCGTCTCTTTGTGGCTTCAAAGCGCGTATTATACTTTTTAGGAACTAATTATTTTAACAGATCAACCACTAGATATAGTTTTGTAGAATAGTTCAACAAAAACTATTCTCTATTAGGTCTAGATACTCAGCTTTCATCGCTCTAATGCTCCTCATAAATCCTATAATTAATACCACTAACACGGGGGGTTATATATATATATTTATTAATAATATATAATATATAACAACGTCAAATAGCCCTCTATATATAATACCTCTAGAGTTAAATATACAACATTCCTCATTTATGCTCAATCTAATTCCATATGGTGGATCAACCCTTTGGTGGCATAATGATATTATTATAGATATACATACAGAATACGATATTAACAAAAATTAAGCATTTATTGAAATGTTCATCTCTTATGTGATCCTCACTTAATTCAAGACCTACACTGCTGATAAATGCTCTTTCTTTAGCCTTCACTAACCATCTCATATTGTGATTCTTGAAAGTCATTCTATCCATAATAATTGTAATATATTTATTAGTAGTGTTTATAGCTCTGTTACACAAGGTGAACAGGTCCTTTTTTTGGATATTTTAATAATATGTCGCTCAGCACATCACACTTTGTCACAAACAACTCACTTTTTGAACAACAAGCAATTCCCTCTTTTTACCGCATGATGACCCCCAGTATAGCTCCACATAGTATAGTAGTATAATGTTCCTTTTTGAATAAACTTTCACAATGTAAATATTTAGCCTCATCGTTAATAGATTGCTTTCTGCATGACGGCATACTGCGAAAAAACATTTATGAAAGAACTCGTTTACTCAAATAGAGTTCTTTTTAAAAAAGAGAGGATGAGTGTGCAGCGCTTACAGAACGAATCAACTAAGAAAACTTGTTGAACCTTCTTCATGTCCTATATAAAGACATCATCGCTTTTAAGAGGATGATGTAGGTGCCTAATTTCTGTGTCCCTTAATGAATTACCAGAGTGACGCCTCAAAGAGAGTGACGACTCCAAAGGTACGTACAGAGCGACCAAGTACGAAGACTGCACCCACCGTGCTCACGTTCAGTAAAAACATATAGAGGAATGGTGTAGATTCTCTACGCAAGAGGCTACATTAGAAAGAATACCTATACATGGTTTAAGCAGAACAACGTTTCGGGCAGCACGTCTACTAATTCATATCCTCCAATAAGAAAAGAGACGTGAGACGGTGATAGTAGTCAGCCTGTACTATATAACTATATAGAAATTTCGCTGACCAATATTTGGGACCTAGATTTCCCTTTGCTCCATTGTCACATAAATGATTAATTTATAGACTTCTTTTGGAAACAGTTACCAGTCTTATACCTCTCTTGGGACATTAAACGTAGGGCTGAACACGGCGATGGAGAATTGATGAAATAATCCTCTCTAACCAAGTACTTTTGCATTTAGATAACTACTAGATTCGGAGCAGTATTGTGGTCCACGTCCGCTTATAACGAATTTTTTAGGGATTGGGTCAAATGCACATAAGTAGACTGTGGTTTTTGTGCATAAGACTAATGGAGTTTAATTTTACATCGATCTCTTAAGGCGACGCCTGCAGAATTTTCCTTTCGGACGAACTCGTTCTTAATCATTTAGGGAACTTGATACTAGAAAATCACACAAATCTTGAATCATAAATGAAGCGTCGTTCTCGTTGTCATTATCGGAAAAAACAGGCTAAAATGTGCTTTCGAAGTGTAAATTTTTAAGAACCTCCTTTACTTTTACTCCGGTTTTTATAAAATCTCCAAAAGAGGGCATATAAGCACAGATCCATAAAACTTAAAAAACTCTTTCACAGCTTTCAAGTACCGCCAGCTCGAACTGTCACTTCGGAAACGCGTTTCAGTTTACTTTGGTTTTCCTAATAATTAATTTTTCTCACCTACTTGACGGGTAATCCACAAACTAATTTAAACTTTTACATAATCGTTCATCAATAAGACAGCACTTTCTGGATGGCGTTGCCGAACCATGCACTGAATGCTCGTATCGTAGATACTTAGAGAATCAAATTATTGTTTGCCATAATATCAGATCTTAAGACGCAGTTTAGTTTACCCTGGACCTTAACAATGACTATATGTTGCGGTGGTTGCGATTACTATGAGTCTGTGGACTGTTTGTTATGTGTGCGCGGTGCTGTCGGAGAGGTTATCTTCGTGCGTGATAGTATATGTTGTATTGTTGGGAATATCGTGCGCTTGAATTTGCGTGTAGTGTAGTTGACTGATGTCAGCGGAATGCTCGCTAGATGTGTATTCTCTATTAATGAAGATATCCTTTGAACAGATTTTCCGCCCTTGCCACTGTCGTTTTAGATGAGTTGAATTACCGCTACTTGATATTCTACATTTTGGATTCAAGCCCTGTGAGAAGCGTGTGAGAGTAGCGAGCTATTTAGATATGTCTTAGATTTTAGGTGTGTCAGAGGGTGTATTTCTGCTGATCTTCGATAAGGTTGTTAAGGTGTCCGGAGGAACGTGAAGGTTTGTAAGATGGGAAGCTCAAAGATTTAGCTCTTTGTCCTAATATTTTGAGAGGAGAAGAGTACAGGATATTATGTGAGGCTGATGATTGATGTGTGTGAATTCTTGCTTGGAGTTTGGAAGCTACTGGCGATGTTGATTGTTATTACAATCTAGCAGGCAAAAATTACCGGTAAGCAGCACATATTGTATTGGTTAGAGGTCGACTATCATTACCGAATAACCAAACCTTTGATTCATCTCAGTGCAGACAAAAAACTCTCTGGGAGAACTCATGTAAGCGGAGATATGGAGATTTTAATATAGTTCTAACGATATTTAATCTCTAGCAATAATTTATATAAAAGGGAAAAAACTTGAATGTGAGTTCCTTGTGATTATCTGTAAAGCGTCCCAGTAAATCCTCCTCTGCCCTCCACTATAAAGTAACATCGTCATCATGCAAAAACAACAGATTCTCTGACCCAAAAATAACGAGGCTTATTATCGTATAACGAAAAAAGAAAACTTTGTTAGTGAGAACAAGAAGGCCTGCGGATTTGAGACCTGTGAAGGAATAGCTTTATGATTTTGCCAAGCCTCTGCTCTCATGCACATAAAGCCTTCTTCAGGCACGCAGGAGTAGTCAGGCTGAGACTTTTTCCGCACGTCCTCATTTGACAATATATTTTGTCATATAAGCACACCAAGAAATGGCTACATTCTTACTACTCCAGGTCCTGATCCAAATGAAATCCAATCTTATCAATTGTAGTTTAAACCATGACTCTCTCCGATACTGTGACTTGAGTGGTATTTAGTGGGAAGAACATGTGATAAATTAGTAGAATGAGGGGAAGAAGTACAATATTTCTTTAAACTCTAATATCATGGTGAAGAGGTATGTCGCACAACTTTGTGTAGTGCTGACAAGAGAGTTAAAGGTCAAGCCAAGGTTGCAGAAATAAATGAGTTACCCTCTTTCCCTAGAGCCATTTCTCGAGACTTCACTCGATGTGCTGGGCCCTCTACCTACTTCTGCAAGGAGACTAAGGCCAAGTATTTATTGGTGATGAAGGACAGCCTCACGAGATAAGTGGAACTTGTCCCTCTCATTCAACACACAGCTAAAGATATAGCACAGGCATTGCTAGAACGAGTTATATGTCGCCATAGTAAACCGCCTGAAGTAGTAGTGTACTGACAGGCCACCAGAACTCTACATTCTACCTTCTCAAAGAGTTTTGCACTAGCAGTGGGGTGTGATAAATAGCAGTAAAATCGTCCGTTCGAAAGAACAGAATGACTAAACGGTCTCTCTGGAATAGGAGAAATGTTGAACGATGCAAATCATTTGGACAAACTTATAATGTTACATCTCAGAACCACACATGATTGGGGTAAATATTTCCCTTTCACTCAATATATGCAATTAGAATATCCACTTTTAATACTCTTATCTTATCGGTTGCACCCCACTTTCTTATTGTACACGTTACAACAAAACGCTTCCATGGGATCTTCCTAATTACAATCTCTTCTTTTACTAAAGGATCTGAAATCCTCCAAAAAACCTATTCACCAGTTTACAGATTAGACCTTGCCTGAAAGGCTAATCTCATTTCGAGACACAGGCTCGCCGACATCTTCAGTACATATGAAACACAACCAAATGAATAAACAACATAAAATAATGAGCAACCTCACTTACTCACGCATTAGGGTTGGCGATTTATGTGTTTGTAATTGACGTCAAGAAACCAGGGCAAAGTCCAAAATTGTTTTCGAAGTGGACCGGCCCGTTAATAAACCTAAACAGGTTAGTAACATTTATTTCCCGATATACTTTGTGCAAATGTTTTAATAAACATATTTATAAAACTTTTATTGTGCATAGGGGACAATCATAAAAATGCACAACACTCTAAGAGCTATTAACATTCCAATTTTCTAACTACCTATAAAGCCAAAAGTGAATTACCTGGTTTACCATCATAAATAAACCCCCTCCTAATAATAGTTCAAATCAAACCCTTCCCCTGCCCCCTCTCCAATTCCCTAACACATCTATTTTAAGAGACAACTTCGGGGCCTTCTTGCAATCACACAGGGGAATCTTTTTACATCCCCCCCTCGCTTCCCACCAATCATTCTGATTCACTCCGCCTACCTCAAACTTCTTCATCATTCCACCTAAATCTCTTACTTCCTCCGTCTTCATAAGTTCCATCTTCCCCCTATCACCTAGTTCTCATCTACCTTCCTTCAATTCTCCTCTAACTCACCCCTCAACTCAATCTATTCAAAACCTACCTCCCACGCCCAAGGAAAAACTCCTCCATCATTTTTTCTCCCCCTCCTCCAATAGTAGAATGCACTTTAAAGGTTCCCACCCAAACATATCACCTAGATTTATCTTTTGATGAATTCTCCCCATACTCACAACCTTGCATCACCTCACGTTTCAGTTATAAACAGGCCTTCAGCACCTACCTTACAGCCTTCAGCAGCTCAAAGTCAACCTCTCAACACCACCCCCATTACACAAAATTACTTACACAGTAGCCGAAACATCCGATTTCCAACCACTGACATATGCTAGCACTATTCAGTACACCTATACCAAAGATTCTTAACAACCTAAACCCATCATTCCCATAACCCCTATACGCCTCGCAAGACACAAATTCCTATTACACCAAAAATCTTGACACTCCTAGAAATACATCACCTTCCTTCTCCACTCAGTTACACTAGAGAATCACACTTTGTCCACAATTGATCCCCAATGAGAAACAGCTAACAATTCCCTCTCTTCCTCGTACTTTTTGGCTTTCTATGGAACCAACCAAAACAATAGAACATATAATCGAGGTTGGCAGACTATTATTTTATCTCCCTACTCTCATAAACAAATTTTTTCAATAATGAATGAAAAATTAATGCTCGAGGGAGGTTTCATTTACACAAGGACATCAGACAAGCCGTGGAATATTTTATTTATATAGTTATATTTCTTTTTAAAAACCCCAAAGGGGTGAACAAACTTTATATCATTACAACCAATGTATTAATAATATAAAACATATAAAAATAGACATTAAATGATGCAAAATAGGAAAAAAAGTTAAACACATTATTTCCAAGAATTAACGCATATTTTTTTTACAACACAAAACTAAAGTGAAAACCATCTCTCACAAAAAAAATTTTCATACTATTTTCTCAACAGAATCACATGCAATTATGGTTTCTGCTTCCAAATATTATTCATCAACTTTCCTTTGCTACTGGGAAAAAGAAATCAAATATGAAGTACACCCAGGATTCATAGCAAAACGAATAGGACAGATCAAATTCATCACTTCCTATCTAGAAATACACACAGACTTAAGGTGCTCACAGGAAATATACCAACAAATACAAAGGGTAGTAAGTCAAAAATAATAACCTACACATCTATTTTTATATTCCTATTTGGCAAAACCGGTATGAGGAAGTAGATTTACCAAGATGAAATAATACCTCCAGAATTGAGGTTATTATTAGCGACAAGGTTATTAGGACGAAAGTACAACAAGAAAATTGTTTAGCTTTGTGGTCAAAGATCCCTGGGTTCTATCTCATGTAAAAACTCAGCCTTCAGCACCCCTCCAGGAAGGATCAACAAGAGGTCTTATGGACATGAGGGCGGAGTCAAGGCGTTGCATACCTATATTGAACGGCCACCAATGAATGATATTCAACAGTCCTCAACTTAGAATAAGATATGTTACAAGATACACGAACACTTTGGGTATAATTTAAAAGAACCAATTCATAATAATACAAACACCTTAACAGCCATAACAGATAACTTAACAATCATCTCAAAGTAGGTAATTCATCATCTTTTCTTCGCTCATAAGATGCGCCTTGCATAATGCTGGAAGAGAGCTATGAAAAGTTATAAGATCGCATTGAAGCTCTAGATTGACGCTTATACGTTTGTGAAGAAGAGACCATCTCAAGATAATAATATTAATCTATTAGGACAGTTCAGAACATTTGGGAAAACGCAAACACATAACACTCCTCTAAATCTGTATTCATATGACATCATTCTGAACTTATTTAAAACAGCAGCCATAACTCTACATCACCATACCATGTATTTCTCTCACCGTGAAACTTTCTAACCGTATAGATTTCATTGAACTTTCTCTGGTCTATATATCCAAGAAAATCAACGACCATTAACATATTATCCACCATCATACCTTTCTCCGAAGAAACCCCTTATGAAGCTTTCAACATCATTCCATTTCCAACATCTTTCAATGACACTTATTCTAGAATCATACTGATAACCTCTATGCCATATTACTTTTTAAACCTAAAACATAAAAAATTCCTACAGACAAGTCTTTTCAGAGATATTTTGCAAAGCACTCAAACGATATGTTTTAACAGATTTTTGGGCCCCCTTTCCTTCAAATCTTATACATCACATAGATTATCAAAGAGTTGGTATCTTGTCAGCCCATAACTTTCTAAACGCCCAACAACTACATTCTGTATTATAATATTACCCTTCAACCAGTTTACCTACACTCTTAAAGTTGAAACTATAATCTTTAATCTCCTTCCTTCTCCTATAACCGCTATCTTATCTCTTGCCTATGAAACAGCCAATATATTAGGCCTGGTTACATTATTACTCCCTCTTCAAGGGATGCACCTCGGTATCTGAAAAGTACTCGGTGCGCCGTTGTTCTCACAAATATTCCTCACCTGACTTACGGTGTGTGGTAATGTTCGCACTTAATCTCCTCTTGCAGGGACGTCACTGGCTCTCCATTCAAGATTGCGGATCGAACTAGTACTCTAGTTTTCTATGAGATTACTACAGCTAGAAGACATTTTGGGTGGTGAATGAGAAGGTATCAATTATTGTGACGTCGTGCACAAATATGATGAAGATGTTCTTCTTGTTAAGCTTGTCAAATTTTCCAGAAAGATTACTAGGAAGGATCTATTCATGCTCTTGGGAAAGCCAGTTGGGCACATTGATTCGGGAGAGCCTTGTTCGTGTGGATGAGTAGACAGGTTACATCAAAATTTGTTAAAAAGCGGACTCATAGGAATTAATTTCAACTCTCATGATTCCATCCTCATTTTCATATCTGGTTTGTTCCATTTTATTGGTTATTCACTCTGTTATCAGGTGCGATTTACTATTTGTCTAAAACCTGCCGTCCGATAATTCGAGGATTCCCGGAACTCCTGCAGCCCCTCGGCAGCACCTTCGGTAGTAGCGAGTTAAATGTTGCCAGTAAACCCCAGTGCCTTGTCCCTACAGAGGACCCCCTATAACAATCCAGATACCTGAAACCAACTTTCACCAGTGTATCCGCCTAAATACTGAGCCAATCTATTCAAACGGCGTTCTGCCAAACTAGCTTTATTATACTTAAAGAATTTACCTCGGGCCAAAGGGGACTCTATACAAAAGATAGCTTTTGCATAGGAATTTTTAAGATATTGAACCTTCTTAAAAAGCCTTAAATTTTTTTTTTAATTTAAAGAAAGTTTCCCAGGGCAAAGCCTAAAAGAACAGTTTTAAATTGCTAGCTTATAAA